>PVJD01016139.1:0-22209 GCA_004026545.1 Mormoops blainvillei | reverse complement strand
CACTCTTGTATCAATTATTTGTAAAAAAATAAAAACCATACAAGCGAGCAAAATATAGCCAGAGACATTGAAATAAAGAACAAGCTGACAGTAACCAGAGGGGAGGGGGAGGGGCATAATGGGGGAAAGGAGGGGAAGGGTCATCAAGTGGGGAAGGATTGAGGGTGGGAGGTGGGAGTGGGTGGGGCTGGGGAAAGTGGTGGCAGGAAAATGGAGACAACTGTACCTAACAACTAAGAAATGCAAAAACTAAACTAAACTAAAATAAAATAAAACCTCCCCTGCAACCAGTGCTGGACATTAAAAATAATAAATTTAAAAACCATAAATCAAAGGCTTACTTAAAAAGATCTTGTTATGTCAGCTACAACATGAGATGAATCTCAAAATAATTGTACAGAATAAAAAAAATTTAGTCTCATTCAATAATGAAATTGTTATCTCCTTTATTAGGGTTGCACTGAGGCCTGAACCAGATTGAAAACTATCAAAATTATAGGAGAAATTATAGTTCTGTGGTTTTATTATATTTACCCATTAAATATGTTAAAATTTCATAAAAATTCACTGAGAAAGTGAGTTTCCATATCTTGTAACACAGGTGCAGAACAGCAGGGAGCTTCAAGTCCCGAAAATCTAGTGTGCATAATAGATGTGTGAGTAAAACTGCCCAGCAACCTCAAATAACCTCACATACCTATTCAAGTGCAATTAGTCTGCATTTCATGAATATAAATTTATTTTATTTATTTATTTTTTAATTAAGTATATTTCATTGACTATCCTATTACAGTTGTCTCATTTTTCTCCTTTGCCCCCCTCGATCTGGTACCCACATTCCCTCAAGCATTCCCCCTCCCCTTAGTTCATGTTTGTGGGTCCTACATATAAGTTCTTTGGCTTCTCCATTTCCTATACTATTCGGAACCTCCCCCTGTCTATTTTGTACCTACCAATTATGCTTCTTCCCTGTGCCTTTTCCCCCATGCTCTCCCTCCCCTCCCCACTGATAACCCTCCATGTGATCTCCATTTCTGTGATTCTGTTCCTGTTCTAATTGTTTGCTTAGTTTGTTTTTGTTATTTTTTAAGGTTCACTTGTGGATAGTTGTGAGTTTGTTGTCATTTTACTGTTCCTAGTTTTGATCTTCTTTTTCTTAGATAAGTCCCCTTAACATTTCATATAACAAGGGCTTGCTGATGATGAGTTCCTTTAACTTGACCTTATCTGGGGAGCACTTTATCTGTCCTTCCATTCTAAATGATAGCTTTGCTGGACAGAGTAATCTCATTTGTAGGCCCTTGCCTTTCATGACTTTGAATATTTCTTTCAGCCCCTTCTTGCCTATAAGGTTTCTTTTAAGAAATCAGCCAATAGTCTTATGGGAACTCTTTCTTAGGTAATTGTCTCTTTTTCTCTTGCTGCTTTTAAGATTCTCTCCTTATCTTTAATCTTGGGTAATTTAGTTCTGATGTATCTTGGTGTGTTTTTTCTTGGATCCAACTTCTTTGGGACTCTCTGAGCTTCCTGGACTTGCATGTCTAGTCCCTTTTCCAGATTGGGGAAGTTTTCATTCATTATTTGTTCAAATAAGTTTTCAATTTCTTGCTCTTCCTCTTCTCCTTCTGGCACCCCATATGACTCACATGTTGGAATGTTTAAAGTTGTCCCAGAGGTTCCTCAGCTTCTCCTCATTTTTTTGAATTCTTATTTCTTCACTGTGCTCCAGTTGAATGTTTATTTCTTCCTTCTGTTCCAAATCATTGATTTGAATCCAGTTTCCTTCCCTTCACTGTTGGTCCCCTGTATATTTTCCTTTATTTCACTTTGTATAGCCTTCATTTCTTCCTCAGTCATTTCTGTGTGCATCCTGATTAGCAGTGTTTTGAACTCTGCATCTGATAGGTTGGTGATCTCCTGGTCGCTTAATTCTTTTTCTGGAGCTTTGGTCTATTCTTTCATTTGGGCCATATTTCTTTGTCTCCTCAGTTTGGCAGCCTCCCTGTGTTTCTGTATATTAGGTAGAGCTGCTTTGACTCCCCATTTTGGCACACCTGTTACATTGTAAGGGGTGGAGCCTTAGGTATTTGCCAATGTGGTGTAACCGGCTTTGCCACTTTGTGGCTCTGTATGTGGGGCAGGGGTAATAGAGGGAACAGTACTGCTTGTGCAGCTCTCGCCATTGTTCCAGTCACTTCTCCCACTTCCCATAAGTGACTGGCACCCTTCTAGCTGCTGTTCTGGAGCTGATTTCCGGAGTGGGTGGGTTTGCATATGTTCTAGGACACTGTGGGCCCTTTGAATGGACTCTCCAGAGAGACTGATAGTTTCATCTACCACTCCAACCCACACTAGTTTTTACAGCCAGAGGTTATGAGGCTTTATTTTCCTGGCACTGGAACCCTGGGCTGTGCGGTCTAGCCTGGGGCTGGGATCACTAGCTTCCCAGTTGTCCCTCCCAGCTTTTAACCCACCTCAAGTGACTGTGGGACTGCCCTTTCTTCCTGCCATTGCTGCCTCACTGTGCCACACCATGTCCTCTCCACCGCTCCTACCCATCTATGAACATTTCTTCTTTAAATCCTTGGTTGTCAGACTTCCATACAGCTCAATTTTTGGGCAGTTCTGTTTTTTTTGTTTGTTTGTTTTAGATTGGTTGTTATCCTTCTTATGGTTGTGCGAGGAGGTGAAGCAAGTCTACCTATGCCTCCATCTTGGCCAGAAGTCTCATGAATATCAACTTAAAATTCACTCATACATATAAAATAAGAAATCAAGCATCTTCTTTATATGTCCAAAACAGTAGGTAAAACAGTCTCAGACAAGAAGATTTATAACAAAAAAAGATTTTTAACACAGATATAAAATAAGAAATCAAGCATCTTCTTTATATGTCTAAAACAGTAGGTAAAACAGTCTCAGACAAGAAGATTTATAACAAAAAAAGATTTTTAACACAGATATGAAGTGTACTTCTGCTTCTAGTAACAAAGGAATATATCTGTAAATAGAATCTATGTATATATTTCAGCCCTGTAAGAAAGGAACACAAGACATTTTGTTGTATCATCCACTAATACTCTTGCTGCAATCAACTTTTCCCCTTTCACTCAATTTCCCTTTTTCCATTGAGGTTGTTCAGTGTTTTAGTTATTATTTTGCTCCCTGTGGCTACTCGCTTTAATATTCTTGATTATTTAATTATTTATGGAGGCCATTCAAATCCTGGCATCAGCTCTTTGAGCTGATTGCCTCTATTAGTCTTATCCTCAAATCAGTAATCTCTATACTCAGATTCTGTACTTTGTTATTGGTGATATATACAAATGCAAATCTCAGTTTCAATTATGATGGCTTTTTGACCTCTGCTTTTTACCTTATCACCCCTTTTAGTATTCCCAAATCTCTAATTCTTCCATTCCACCATGATTTCCAATCCAATGATTCTCACCACCCTTTTGGCATTAATCATGCCTTATGTTTTCAGTTCCTTACTTTCCCATCTTAGATTCCATTGTCCACTATCACCTCTTAGAGATACTTTTAATTCTATTGCCTTTCTCTCATACTCTTACATTCTTCTGATAAAACCCCAACCCCGGTTAAATATTTCTCTGTGCCATTTTTGTATCCATGCCCAAGCAGTTAAGTATAGTTAGAGAAAACCACATAGCACATTGACTGGTTAAGTATATGGCACAAATCTTGCCATGGCCGGTGTGGCTTAGTTGGTTGAAGCATCATTCCATGGGCCAAAAGGTCATGGTTTCAATTCCTGGTCAGGGTATATTCCTAGGTTATGGGTTTGGTCCCCAGTTAAGGTGCATCTGAGGTACAACTGATTGATATCTCTCTCTCCCATTGATGTTTCTCTCCCTCTATTTCTCCCTCTCATCCCCTCCCTAAAAATAAATAAAATCTTTTTAAAAAATAACAAAAAAACTCTTAAAACTCACATCATCTGAAATAATCAAACGAAATAAAAATTCTGTTTATATGACTTTTCTCTCCAGCTACTACTCTATATTTTCTGTTCTACTTTATAGAAAAATTACCAAAATGTTTTTTTATAAATCCCTGTGTTCACTTCTTCATCTCTGATGTTCTCTGGAATTCATACCAATCTGGATTTTGTCCCACGATCCCAATGAATCTGTCTTGACAAGGTCACCACTGAGGTAAAAATGGCAAAAATCCAACTAACATTTTCATCTTATTCAAGATCATTGAACCTTGTAAGTAACTCATTCCCTTTTGAAATACTTTAAAAATATATATTTTGTGTCTAACACCACAGTTCTTGTCATTCTGCTCTTTCTCCATTCTCTTTTAAAATTCTATTTCTGAACTCAAGGTTGGACTCACTCCCTAGGTAATTCAATTGTCATGATTTTTTCTATTATATGTACATTTTGATCCCCAAATTCATATCTTCACTGGTGAACTCTAGACTGCTATAGTCAATTGCCCATATGATACCTCTACTAGCACGTGTAATGGGAATTTACAATAAACCATGATCACAAGAACACTCATCATTTTCTACCTCTAAATTTGTTCTTGTTGCTATATTCCCCATCTTGGTAAATGTCATCACTAATCACCAGGTTTCTCAGACCAACTTTGACTTCCCCAATCCTATTCTGAACTTCGGTATAACTTCACTATATATTCCCAAGGTGAGTACTTCTCATCATCTCCACCTTCACTGCTCTTCTCCAAGTCCCCATAATATCTTGACTGACAAGAACAAGAGCCTTCCAAATGTTATTTTCATCCTCTAGATTCTTTTTTTAATTTTAAAATTATTTTCATTGAATTTTGGGGGTGATTTTGGTTAATAAAATTATGTAGGTTTCAGCTGTGCAATTCTATAATGCATTATCTGTATGTTGTGTGTTCACCACCCCAAGTCCTCTTCCAACACTATTTATTGCCCCCTGTACTCTCTTCTACCTTCCCCCACCTATGGTAATGGACATACTGTTGTCTGTGTGCATAAGGTTTTTTTTTTTGCTTAATCCCTTTACCTTTTTCACTCAGCCCTGCAACTCCCCTCCCCTATGAGAGCTGTCACTCTGTTCTCTATCTATGAGTCTGTTTCTATTTTGTTAGTTTATTTTGTTCACTAGATTCCACATATGAGTGAAATCATATGGTACTTGTCTTTGTTTGACTGGCTTATTTCACTTAGCATAATACTCTCCAGGTCTACCCATGCTGTCCCAAAGGGTAAGATTTCCTTCTTTTTTATGGCATAGTAGTATTCCATTGTGTAAATGTACCACAGCTCTTTTTAAAAATTGAATTTATTGGGGTGACATTGGTTTACAAAACCATACAGGTTTCAAGTGTACACCTCAATAAAACATCATCTGTACACTGCATTGGGCCCCCATCCCTCAAAGTAAGATCTCTTTCCATCTCCATTTTATTTCCCCTTTGTCCACCTCCACCTACCACACCCCTCTTTCCCTCTGGCCACCACTACACTGTTGTCTGTGTTTATGTGTTTTGTGTGTGTGTGTGTGTGTGTGTGTGTGTGTGTGTTTTGCTTAATTATTTCACCTTCTTACATCCAGCCTCCCAAAACCCTTCCCCTCTGACAGCTGTCAGTTTGTTTCATGTATCCGTGCCTGTGTTTACATTTTGCTTGTCAGTTTATTTTGTTTATTAGATTCCACATAAAAGTGAGATCATATAGTTTATCTCTTTCTCTGACTAGCTTATTTCACTTAGCATAATAATCTCCAGTCCACCCATGCTGTCCCAAATGGTAAGATTTCCTTCTTTTTTACAGTCAAGTGGTATTCTGTTACATAAATGTACAACAGCTTTTTAACCACTCATCTACTGATGGGCACTTGGATTGTTTCCTGGTCTTGGCTATTGTAAATAATACTGCAGTGAACATAGGGGTGCACACATTCTTTCAAATTAGTATTTGGAGATTCTTAAGATATATTCCAAGAAGTGGATTCACTGGGTCAAAAGGAAGTTAGTTCCATTTTTAATATTTTGAGGAAACTCCATACTGCTTTCCACAGTGGCTGCACCGGTCTGCATTCCCACCAACAGTGCACGAGGGTTCCCCTTTCTCCACATCCTCGTGAGCACTTGTTTGTTGATTTACTGATGACAGACATCCTGACAGGTGTGAGGTGATATCTCTTGTGGTTTTAATTTGCATCTCTCTGATAATTGGTGATTTTGAACATTTTTTCATATGTCTATTGGTCATACATACATCCTCTTTGGAGAAGTGTCTATTCTGGTCCTTTGCCCATTTTTTAAGTGGATTGTTTGAGGGTTATTTTGGTGTTGAATTTTATAACTTCTTTCTTCATTTTGGATAGGAACACCTTATTAGATATATCGGCGAATGTGTTCTCCCATTCTATGGGTTTGGTAATGGAAAAATTACAATTAAATATATTTTTAAAAATAAAATAAGAAAGTAATGAAACATTTTGGGTTATGTGTCAAATAGTCCTCAGCTGAAAGCCTGACTCCATGCCTTCCAAGCTATGCGAACCTGCCTATAGTGAATAATTACACATCAGAAAACATGGGACTAATGATATGAGCTGTTATAAGGATTAAATTACGTGATGCATTTAAGATGATACTTATTACACTTAACTCATTGATTGCAATCAATATATGGTAGCTATTATTTAGGAACTAGACTGCCCCTGAGAATTTTGTCTACTCATAGAAAACCTTACCTTATTTTTTTTTTGTTTTAGATTCTTTTGTTATAATTCCAAAAGGCTAGTATACTTTTTCTCTTTCCCCTTGTTCCTTTTATTTTGTTAGCTACTGACTGAATCTCTTTTATATTATTTATGGTAGAAAGGTTAGCAGGTAATGCAGTTCCAAAATATGAATAGCTTTCAGAATCAATAAGTCCCAAAGATTAATATGAGAAAGGAATTAAATTTCAAAAAGTAACTTATGAAAAGTATAAATACATACAGCCCTCAGAAATTTCTAATATTATTGTCTTTAATTGCTATTTAATTTCAAGTGTATCTGTCTTTTCACTCTAACAAAAGTATAAACTTCCTAAAGTCACGACCATCTGATTATGTCTATTTCTATTGAAGAACTTTCATCATCATCATCATTATTATTATTATTATTATTATTTAAAGAATGGTAGATCTTATCTTAATCATTTTATTTTAAATTTTCTTATTTTAGACCTGGTTGGTGCAGCTCAGTGGATTGAGAGCCTGCCTGTGAACAAAAAGGTCACTGGTTCGATTCCCAGTCAGGGCACATGCCTGGGTTGTGGGCCAGGCCCCAGTAGGGGGTGTGTGAGAGGCAACCACACATTGATGTTTCTCTCCCTCTCTTTCTTCCTCCCTTTCTCTCTCTAAAAATAAATAAATAATTAAATAATAAAAAAAATTTTCTTACTTTAGTAGTCAAGTAGTAGGTATTATTTAAAATTATTTAAAGAGCATAGATCTTACTTTAGTCTATTGAATACAGATCCACTAAATACACATATCGTAATCTGAAAAATATGAATATTCACAAAGCTGAATGTGTTTTTATTCAAGGAAATGAAGGAAAGAATGCAAATATGCAATGTGTAGTAGATTGAAGTGATTATTGAGAAGTTAGTTACTTCCCCCTGGATACTAGAAAGTCTGATTGGTGGAGCAAAATCAGCAAGATGACAGAAGAGGAGATTCCTGGCTTTAGTTTCTCTCACATAAAGACCAAGTGGCAACTACCCACAGACGAGAACGTCTTTGTGAAAATCCCAGAACCTGGGAGTGAGGCTGAAGCACCAAGAGGATTCTCCAGTAGGGGAAAGAGACCCCAATGTGAACATCCAAGTTCCCCAGCATTCAGAAAACTTCCCACAAGACCCACTCATACGTCATCTCATGAAGACCACTGGGAGAATCAGGAAGGCTAAACAATCTGGGATCAGCTAGAAATGAGGAAGGGACAAGGGGCTCACAGTAACCAGCGTGTGGATCTTTGTGGACTGTGTACTAGATGGCAGTGGTGCCTGATTAGAAGCATAGCCAGCAGTTCTCAGCAGTTCTGCCCACTGATGGAGTGGAGCCACTGGTTCCCTCTAGCCAGGGCACATGTCAGCAGTTCTGCCCAGACTGGGTCCCCAGCCAGCAGTCTAGCCCAGCCATGGAGCTCATCCTATATATAGCCCTACCCAGAGAGGGTGGCAAGCCAGGAGCCCTGTCCAATTGCAGAGCATCACCTCTGCACTTGTCCAACCAGGAAGCCCAAACAGTGACCCTGCAAAGCCTTGGAATTCAGCCCACAGACCTGCCTGGCTACAGAGCCTAGCATACAGTTCTGCTGGATGGCTGATGGCAGCCTGCAGACTTGACCAGGCAGCAAGCCCAATCAGCAAAACCCGCCCAAATCTGGAGCACAGCCAGCAGCCCACAGGATCTCAAAGCACAGTCTGGTGCCCTGTCTAAATTCAGAGTCCAGACAGTAGCACCACCTGACTGGGGAATACAGCTAGTGACCCTGCTTGACCAGTGGTGATTGCAGAGCCCAGCCAATGGCCCCACATGACTATGGAGATCAGCGGACAGAGCTACTTGACTGTGGAACTCAACCAGTGGCTCCTTCAGACCTCAGAATCTGGACAGTGACCCCACACAAATAGAGACTCTGACAGTAAACCCCACCTGCCCACAGAACCTACCAGTTGGCCCACCCAGAACTTTAGGTTGAGACAATGGTGATGGTTTTTCCTTGCCAAAAAGTATCCATAAAGGCTGGAAAAAGAGAATGCTTGCTCAAATGTGCACATATCAATGCAAGGATACAAGGATCACAAAGAATCAAAAACATTACACCAATGAAGGAAACTAATAAAGGTCCAATAACTGATGCTAAAGAAATGTAGGAATGTCGAATGTCTGTCAAAGAATTCATAATAATCCCAAACAGAGCAATACCAAGACACATTAAATTGTAAAAAGTCAACAACAAAGAGATCATTTTGAAAGTACCATCTTTAGCCCTGTATAATGCACACCTTTTCCCCAAATTTTTGAGGGAAAAATAAGGATGCACATTATACATGGGTAGTACTAATTCCATATCTATTTTATTTATGCTTATTTATGCATTAAAAGTGTAACTCTAGAAAGCAATAATGATATCCATACGCAAAATAATATCCTGGAATACAATAACCAGTTTTGTTTCTAAATATAAATAAATAGATAGATAGATAGATAGATAATTGAATTTAAAAAATTAAAACAAAAGATTCCATTCCTGAAAGTTTGGGCCAAAAACATGAGTATGTGTTATAGACAGGAGTGCATTATATATGGCAAAATATGGTGGCAAGTGAAAAGGGATTTGTCACATAAAAGAGCAGCCCCCAATGACACTGTCCCCCATAAGGGCAGATTTCTCAGCAGATACCTTGCAGTCCAGGATAGAGTAGAACAATACATTTAAAACATCGGTGGTGAGGGGTGGGGGAAACTGCCAACCACAGGTACTGTACCTGGCAAAACTGTCCATCAGAAATTAAGGAAAGATAAAGAATATCCCAAACAAACAAAAACTGAGAAAGTTATTCATCACTAGACCTGCCTTACAAGAAATGCTAAAGAGAGTTCTTCCAGCTGAAGTGGAAGATTTTCATTAATAATGTAAAAACATATGAATATACAAAACTCACTGGTAAAATGAAATATGTAATCAGAGTCAGATCTCTAATATTGTAATGGTAGTATGTAAACCATTTTCGACTCTAGTATAAAAGGAAAAACATATAGGTATTAAAATAACTATAATTACAATAATTTGCTATTAGACACACAATATTAAAAAGATATAAATTGTTTCATCAATAACTGAAAATGTGAAGAGAAGTCAGAGTTTTGTATGCTATCGAGGTTGTTGTTATCAGCTTAAAAAACGATGTTATAGTTCTAAGATATTTCATGTAAGCCTCATGGTAACAACAAAGGAAAAACCTTCAGAGGATAAACAAAAGATTAAGAAAAAGGAATCAAAGCATACCATCACAAAAAGCCATCAAATCACAAAGGAAGGTAATAAGAAATAGCAGGTGCTGATGCGGACCGAAGAAAAGAGAATGCTTGTTGCACTGTTAGTGGGAATGCAAATTGGTAGAGCCCCTATGGAAAACAGTATGGCGGCACCTCAAAAAATTAAAAATAATGCTACCATATGATTCAACAGTCCCACTTCTGAGATATATTCATACATACAGACATACAGAAAAATGTACATATACCTATGTATGTAGACATGTGCCTACATGTAGGCACATGTAGACATAGAGATGCAGATATATATTTGAAGGAAACAAAATCATTTCCTCAAAGAGATATCTGCACTCCCATGTTCAATGCAGCATTATTCACAATAACTAAGATGCAGAAACATCCTAAGTGTCTGTCAACACATGAATGGATAAAGAAAATGTGGTATATGTGTACAATTAAATATTATCCACTTATAAAAAGAGGGGAATCCTGTCATTTATGACAATGTGAATAAACCTTGAGGGAATTATGCTAAATGAAATAAGTCAGACAGACAAAGACAAATGCTGTACCATCTCACCTATGTCGAATTCATAGAAAATAGAAGGTAGTGGTCAGTTAGGGGTGGTAGAAATGGGGAGATGTTGGTCACAAGATAAAAATTTTCAGTTATGAAATGAATAAGTTTGGGACTCTGATGTGTACTAGGGTGAATATGGTTAACAGTACTGTATTATATATTTGAAATTTGCAAAGATAATAGATCTTAAATGTCCTTAACACACACACACACGTGACAATGTGAGGTGATGAATGTGTTTACGAACTTTATCGTGGTTCTCACTTCACAATATACACATATATCAAATCATCATGTGGTACACCTTAAATTTATACATTTTCTTGGCTGTTAATTGCAACTCAATAAAGATCGAAAAATGGATTTTAAAATGTAAAGTTGAACTTCCTTTTGTGATCACTGATATTATAATAATCATTTACATTCCATCTCCAGTCATATTTACACATTTAGATATAAATTGTGAAGTAATTATATAACACGAAATACAAAGTCTGGTTGATAAGGCATAATTAAATCACATGTAACTACCAACTATTTACATGAAAAAGGGCACAGAATGGTTCTTTTTAAACAAGCATTTAGCCCTGGCTGGTGTGGCTCAGTGGATTGGGTGCCGGCCTGTGAACCAAGGGGTCACTGGTTCAATCTCCAGTCAGGGCACATGCCTGGGTTGCGGGCCAGGTTCCCAGTGGGGGGCACACAAGAGGCAACCACACATTGATGTCTCTCCCCCTCTCTTTCTCCCTCCTTTCCCCTCGCTCTAAAATTAAATAAATAAAATCTTTAAAGAAAATGTATTTAATTTGCAACCTAAAACCCACAAGGAACCAAATTTAAATTAGGAATTTAGGGACCCATAGTTAATTCCACTAAATTTTTTCCCTCTGGTGTCTAGGCAGTTGCTCTGCTACTCTGCCATCTTACCCCATCCTGCCAGATGCCTACAATAGCATTCGCTCTGACCTTGTTGTGTCAGATTTGTTAATTATATGTGCATTAGCCCACCATCTCTAGTGTTTATTCAGAAATGAAACCTATCACTGCCGCCTTTGATGTAGGTATTGTGTCATCACAAGGAACTCTTCAACTGTTGTGTGCATATGGGGACTGGGTCCTGAAAGCTAATAGGAAAGCAATATTTTCTTTGTGTTAAGTGATCCAGCCCTTTATTTTTCTGGCTAAGAATCAATGTTAGAGTTGAAAGAAGTCATTTTTGCATTGCGTCTGTCTGATGCTGCAGAACAGGTATGATTCTGCATATATTTAGGTCACAAATGTCCTTAGCAAGAGTGATTTATGTTTGAATTTTGGTGGCATTCAATAATTGATAAATAATATATAATATATGAAATTCACAACATGTTTTTATTTTCCTTCCTACTCATCATTGCCAAGAAGAATTTGAAAATGGGAAATTAAGTAGTCACTTTTTAGATTACAATGGCATAAGATTGCACTTAAATTTTTTAACACCCAATCCCCTCTCCAAGAGTATGTGCAATTAAACATTAGCAAGGGATATATTTCTGATATCATTTATCTTCTGATGTTTAATAAGACACACTTCAATCAGTTCCCATTGAGCCCAAAACTTCTGTTACATAGAAAAGTAGTGTACTTCTCCATGGTGCTTGGGAGCAATTTTCATTTTCAGTATTTGCTATGTGGTCTAGTATAGTTTTATTTAAGATATGATTGAATGAAGAAGGGGAGCTTTATTGATAGAACATTGAAATCCCACCCAGTAGTTCCTTGGTTATATACATTGGGTCTAAACATTATAATTAGAGCAATTAATCAAACTTTGCCTGATGTTTCCTTAAGTTTCCTCTCTACACTTTGGAAAGTTAAAGCAGGTATTATATACTTACACATTATTTCTTATTATGAACTGGTGAAGAGCAAAGAGGTAAAATTAATTGACAATCAAAACTTTTACAAATATCCAAACCTCACTTATTTCTTAGAAACCCTGGTGAAATAGGTCATTGCTCCAAGTTTGAGATGAAAAAACTGAGATATTCTTGAAGTAACTTCCCTAATATCTACAACAACGTGGCAGTGCTAGAATACAAACTTATTTCTGCCTAGCTCCAAAGGTCACGCTCTTAATACTCTTTTATGTGGACTCTCAGAAATTAAAAATAATTTTCTTTGTTTTTGTTAAACTCATGTTCCTAGAGCCAGATTCTTCAAAGGTATTATTATCTTTTATATGATAGTGCATTACAATTGATATAATACAACATTGACTTTAGGGGCACGGTTGGCATAAAGCAGAGGCTAAAGCAGACATACACATCACCAACGGAAATTTCAACAGAGAGACAATTTGCCAAAGCCTACTGGAATCTATTTCCACAGCCCAAACAAATCTTTACTTTAAAAAAATTTTTAATATGAAGGTGATGAACATGGTTAACCATGTTTAGTAACAAAGTATTTTCTTTTTCAGCAGGGTTGTTGCAAATATAAAATGTTCCCCCCCCAAATTAAAAAGGTTGAGATAGGATACTTCTCTTCTTTAGCAGGATGCATTTTGATTCAGAAAGTTTTGTGCTGTGCCCTTGGGCAAAAAAAAAAAAAAAAAAGCAGTAAAAATAATTAAGAAAAATCACAATTTCCCATCATGTAAAATATTAAACTATAAGAGTGGCTATTTCATTATCTTTCAATTCTTCCATGTGCTACCAATATTTTCCTCAGGATGCAAATTTGATGAACAAACAATGCCATAAATATTTTTCTTACTCAAAGGCATATTTTTATTATGAATACTAAAGATTCCTTAGTTACTCTTATAATAGACTGAAAAGAGGACAATATTTTTATCCTCTGTTTAGATGATAAGAGATCAGGAAAGCATAATATAGTTATCACTGGCCATGCAATCCAATTCCATTTGGCTTGTGGCTTTCATAACCTTCCAGAGCTGAATTTAATTTTTCTACCACACAACTGAGAAAGCTGGGGTTGCTGCACCAGACAAGATGGAAGAGCAGGGTATAACTGGTGTGAGGAAATGGAAGTATATCTCTTTTTCCTTTATTACGGGCCATGGTGCATATGTTCTTACCCTAATTTGGGTCCTATTTGGGGGTCCAAGGTTTAAAGGTGACTATTTCATTGTCCATGGTATTGCTGAATATCAGTGCGGAAATGATACACACCATTAGAAGACCTTGACTCGGGCCTCACATTTAACCTTAGATAACTCAGTGATCCGGAGTTTTCTCAAATTTAAAATGGAGATAATAATACTTCTGGATTCCTCCGTATTATAAATCTCAAAACAACAAAAAAATACTACAAAGATTATGATTGGGTTTTTCGAAAACTGTAAGCTACACGAACACAATTATTTTTAAGCCTCTCCTGAATTCCCTCTCCTTCTAAAAAGTATGGATTTGAGATCAGGTTGGTTTTTTTGTTTTGTTTTTGTTTTTTTAAGTCTCACTGTGTTAAGAAATCCAAATTGTGTTTGCTTCTGTTAATGTCCATATGAAAACTAATACCAATATGGGTAATTGCTGCAGTGAAGAAACTTACATAATTTCTCCAAGGAAAATTTATTTCACTAGAAGTGGCTATCACCAATAAACAATAAGAGGATGTACTAGTGACTCTTATTTTGCAAATACAGGTTTTAATCTTAAGCAAAAGCTAAGACTGAGTGAGGTTTTGTTGAAGGCTATCACACTGGATAAATGCTATCAAAAATTTTTATTTTCTTGGCTTCTTTCCTTTGTACCTTTGTAGCACCCTTCTTCCTTACCCCTTCCCTCCTCCTCTTTCTTAGATAAATACTGAGTATCAGTTCTATGATGTTGGTGGCATTAGGTACATGTATAAAGTAATCTTTAATTCTCACCAAAATTTGAGTTTGATGATAATGGCATTTTACAGATCAATGAGATAAAGTAGATAATTAGCACACTGACTGGCACATATAATATTAAGCTCATATACAAAGTAAATAACACATAGCCCTTGTTTTGGATGTGATTACAGTAGAAACTATGAGAAAGGCAGGCATTAAAATACAAGAATCTCTGATAAATTCAATCAGTAAAAAATAAAATGAGCTAGACTTTTTGGAGATGAAGAGAGCACTTCTTGTAGGGAATTTTCACACTGATAGTAAAAGAAGGAGATGAATGGGGAAAGGATTCTAATGGATAAAATGTGAGGGAAATACTTTGGAATCTTAATGAATCCTATAATTTAAAAAATCTCCTCCTCTATTAAAGCATTTAGCAAATACTAGTGAGCATCTACTTTGTGCTCTGCATGTTCTAAGTATTGAGAATTTAGAGACTAATTAAAAATCTGTTTCCACAGAGCAAGTAAGCCTAGAGAAGAAGAGAAGAAATAAGAACTAAATAATGTGTGTGCGTGCATGTGTGTGTATACATATATATTATATATATATATCATGTATCATAGAAATAAATGTTATGATATTAAAAATAAAGCTGGGTAAGTTGGTAGTGATGGATGGTGGTAACTGATAATTTGGGTATAGTAATCTGAGGACTCTCCAAAGAAGTGACATTTGAGAGATACTTCAATAAAATTAACCATATGAATGTCTAGGAAAAGACCATTGCAGACAGAAGGAAGAGTAAATTCAAAGGCTCTGAAATGGGATAGCTCTCATTCTCAATAAGGACTTTAGATTTAATTCTAAATGTAATGGGGAACCTTCTGAGGATTATAATCAGGGAGAAATGTGACCTGGTTTAATTTTAAAAGTTCTCTCTGGATTTCTATATGGAAAATAATCTAGAGAGGGATCCAAGATGGTGGCAGAATAGGTGGAAGGTACATTCACCACCTGCCAGGACCAAACTGGACTTATAACCAAATTATAGAACAATTATCCTGAATAACCAACTGAAGACTAGCTGAAAAGAAATCTTATAGCCAAGGATTTACAGAAGCCACATTGAGACTAGTGGGAAGGGCAGAGATACAAAAAGAGCTGGCCCCACTATGTTCCCACAGGCAGTGGCTGAGGTTCTAGAGGAATATCTCAGCTGCAGGGGGTTCCCTATGAGAAGCATGGGGTCTCAATCCCACTCAGGGCTCCCTTCCCGGGAGCAAAAGAGCTAGGAAGAGGCTCCCACATAATACTTGGCTGTGAAAAGCAGTAGGGTTTCTGTTTTTTCAGGGAGAGATAGAATTATGCTAGGAACACAGGCACCCTCTTAAAGGGCCAATGCACAAAATTTCATTCGCAGCCACATATCCTGTGCTCTAGTGGGGGGTGAGGGGTGGAGCAGACTAGAGTCACATGAGGAGAGTCTGGAGTTTATGGTTCTGGAGAGAGAGATGACAAAATAGCCTCCAGGTTCGCTGTAACAAGTCGTTCTCCCATACCACAGACGCCCTCTTTCTTAGATGGAAAACTGCCCTCCATGTGGGGCAGCCTAGGAGGAAATAGCCCCACACTCTGGACTCCTTCTTTCACTATTCTGTGAAGCTTATGCCTTGCTGAGGAGCCAGCTGCCTTGGCCGGGGTGTAGAGGTCTGGGCCGACTCAGGGATGTCAGTGACTGAGTTGTATGGCTTTGGGGTAGGGGCCGTTCCCTCCACTTTTCTATGAATCTGACTGGTGCTTCCCCTTCACAGGAGATCCACTAACCCCAGCCTCCTGACTCCTGGCAGCCTTGCACTGTTCAGCTCCATCTCCCTTCTGGCAGAATCTTGGACAGACTGAGTTTTGTGGCTCTAAGACAGGGGCCATTTTTCCCTCGCATGCCGGATAAGAGCAGAACCCTCCCTTCACACAGCCAAATCTTGGTCTGTTTGGGCCTGATGAACTCTACTGACCTCACCCTGACAACTCTCTGAGACCCCACCACAACAGAAAGGTGTGCAAGCACCCAGTAGGCGGCAGCTAGATTTTGTATACACTGGGACTTTTGCTGATTGGCCACAGACCCAGGCCTGGCACCAAGCTTGAAGGTATATCAATCTGGTGAACACCACTTGCCCCTACCTGGTTACTGCCTCATGTAACTTGACTACTGCTGGAGATTCTTTTAGTGACTGAGCCTAAGAGGTAGCTGGCAGGTAGGGACAAACAGAGGCAAATCTTGGGGTGCCTTGGAACTTTTGCTACCTGTTCCCAAGCCTAGTGTTGGTAGAAAGCAGCCTTGGTGTGCAGCTTGGTCCTTCCCGCATGTACCCAGGCCCAGCAGAGGCAGCTCCAAACTCTAGATCACTTTGTAACTCCAAACAGGTTGCCCAGGGCCAGTCATATGAAGTGTTTGACATCGGGTTGCACCACAGTCCCTCCCAAGAGGCCCAAAATCAACACACCCAGTGGCCAGCTTCAGACAACATAAGAGCAGGATCCAATAGGTGGCATATCCAAAGAGAGATATTAGCAGGCACCAGACCCTGCCAAGGCAAATCCCACCTTATGTGGTCAGCCTGCAAAACAGCTTGCACACTGTGGTTGAAGATGAGCCTCACAGTCAGGCAGCCTGTGGGTCAATCCCATCAATGAATGGACCAATAGCAATCAAGACTCAATTACAACAGGAGGTCCCACATAACCCACACAAGGGACATTCCCAAAGCACCCAACTCAGGTGATCATGGAAACCGCACCACTGGACGCCACAGGACACCTACTATGTAAAACCACCTCACCAAGAACGGGAGTCGTAACAGATACATCTAACACATATAAACAAACACAAAGAAGCAGCCAAAATAGGGAGACAAAGAAACATGTCCCAAATGAAAGAACAGGATAAATCTCTAGAAAAAGAGCTAAATGAAATGGAGGCAAGCAATTTAACAGGTATAGAATTCAAAGCAATGGCTATGAGGATGATCGATAGCATGAAAGGGACATAGAAACCATAATAAAGAACAAGTAGCCCTGGTGGGATGGTTTAGTTGGTAGGAGCATTGTGGGATTGATTCCTGATCAGGGCCCATACCTGAATTGTGGGTTTGGTCCCTGGTTGGGGTGTGTACAAGAAGCAACCAATCGATCTTTCTCGCTCACATCAAAGCCTCTCTCTCTCTAATCAATAAAAACATCTTCAGGTGAGGATTAAAAAAAAAAGAACCAGTAAGAAATGAAGAATATAATATCTGAAAAGAAGAATACACTGGAAGGAATAAACAGTAGATTGGATGAAAAGGAAAAATATTTTTAAAAATGAAGATAGTTTAAGGGGCCTTTGGGACAACGTGAAGCATAGCAACACCCACATCATAGAGGTACAAGAAGGAGAAGAGAGAGAGCAAGGGGTCAAGAAACTATTTGAAGAAATAATGGCTGAAAACTTCCCTAACCTGGGGAAGGAGAAAGACACACAAGTCCAGGAAGTGCAGTCCCAATCAAGATGAACCTACTGTTGTTCACATCCATGAGTCTTTTTTCCTTTTTGCTCCACCCCCTAACCAACCCCCATAGCTGTCACCCTGCTCTTTATGTCTGTCCCTATTTTGCTCGTTAGTTCAGTTTGTTCATTAGATCCCACATATGAGTACAATCATATGGCATTTCTCTTTCTCTGACTGGCTTATTTCACTTAGCATAATGTTCTCCAGGTCCTTCCATGATGTTGCAAAGGGTAAAATTTTCTTCTTTTTTATGGCCCAGTAGTATTCCCTAATGTAAATATCCTGTAGTTGTTTTATCCACTCATCTATTGATGGACACTTGGGCTGCTTCCACATCTTGGTGATCATAAATAAAGCTGCAATGAACATAGGGGTGCTTATATTCTTTTGAATTAGTGTTTTGGGTTTCTTTGCAAATATCTTGAGAAGTGGGATCATTGGGTCAAAAGGTATTTCCATTTTTAATTTTCTGAGGAAACTCCATACCTCTTTCCACAGTGGCTACACCTATCTGAATTTCTACCAACAGTGCAAAAGTGTTCCCCTTTCTTCATATCCTCACCAGCACTTGTTTTTTGTTGGTTTATTGATGATAGCCATTCTGACCAGTGTGAGGTGATGTCTCAGATGGGGGGGGGATGGGCACAACTGTAATTTAACAACAATATTTTCAAAAATTGCATTTCTCTGATGTGAGAGTGACATTGAGTATCTTTTCATATTTCTATTGGCCATTTATATGTCTTCTTTGGAGAAGTGTCTATTCAGGTCCTTTGACCATTTTTAAATTGGATTGCTTGGGTTTTTTTTGGTGTTGAGTTTTATAAGTTCTTTATAAATTTTGGGTGCTAACCCCTTATCACATATATTGGTGAATATGTTCTCCCATTCTGTGGGTTGTCTTTTTATTTTGATGATGGTTTCCTTTGCTGTGCAAAAAGTTTTTAGTTTGATGTAGTCCTATTTATTTACTTTTCTTTTGTTTCCCTTGCCTGAGAAGATAGATAAACTACTGCTATGAGTAACATCCGAGATTTTACTGCCTGGGTTTTCTTCTACGATTTTTATGGTTTTGGGTCTGACATTTAAGTCTTTAATTCGTTTTGAGTTTATTCTCGTGTGTGGTATAAGAAGATGGTCTAGTTTCATTTTTCTGCACATATCTGTCCAATTTTCCCAGCACCATTTATTAAATAAACTTTCTTTAGCCCATTGTGTGTGCTTGCCTCCTCTGTCAAATATTGTCTATAAAGGTGTGGGTTTATTTCTGGTCTCTCTATTCTGCTCATTGATTTATGTATCTGTTTTTATGCCAGTACCATGCTGTTTTGAATACTGAGGCTTTATAATATAGTTTGATATTAGGTAGTATGATTCCTCCAACTTTGTTAATCTTTCTCAGGATCACTGTTGCTTTCTCAGGATCTTTTGTGGTTCCATATAAATTTTTGAAATGTTTGTTCTAGTTCTGTGAAATACCTCATTAAACTCTTGATGGGAATTGCATTGAATCTATAGATTGCTGTAGGTAGCATGGACATTTTAATGATGTTAATTCTTATCCATGAACACAGTATGTGCTTCCACTTATTTGTATCTTCTTCAATTTCTT
Source organism: Mormoops blainvillei (assembly GCA_004026545.1). NCBI lineage: Eukaryota > Metazoa > Chordata > Mammalia > Chiroptera > Mormoopidae > Mormoops > Mormoops blainvillei. The sequence continues at coordinate 2,612 of PVJD01016139.1, read as the reverse complement.
TCTTCGGTGTCTTATAATTTTCTAAGTATAGGTCTTTTAAATCCTTGGTCAGGTTTATTCCTAGGTCTTTTATTATTTTAAAGCAATCATGAATGGGATTGTTTTCTTAATATTCTTTTCTGATAGTTCATTATTAGTATATAAAATGCAACTGATTTCTGGATATTACTTTTGCATCTTGCTCCTTTGCTGAATTCATTTATCAGTTCTAGTAGTTTCTTGGTGGAACCTTTAGGGTTCTCTATGTACAGATGTCATCTGCAAATAAAGATAGTTTTACTTCTTCCTTTTCAATTTGGACACCTTTTATTTTTTTTCTTCTTGTCTGATTGCTATGTCTAGGACTTCCATTGTTATGTTGAATAAGAGAGGTGAAAGCAGATATCCCTGTCTTGTTCTCGATATTATGGGGAACACTTGTAGTTTTTGCCTGTTGAGAGTGATGCTGGTAGTGGATTTGTCATATGTGGCCTTTATTATGGTGAGGTATGTTCCCTCTGTTCCTACTTTGCTGAGAATTTTTATCATAAATGGGTGCTGGATTTTATCAGATGTTTTTTATGCATCTATGGATATGATCATGTGGTTTTTATCCTTCATTTTGTTTATGTGGTGTATCACATTTATTGATTTGCAAATGTACCAACCTTGGATGCCTGGAATAAATCCCACATGATCATGGTGTATGATCTTTTTGATGCATTGCTGTACTCAGCTTGCTAATATTCTGTTGAGGATTTTAGCGTTATGTTCATCAGGGATATTGGTCTATAATTTTCTTTCTTCGTAATGTCTTTATTTGGCTTTGGAATTAGGATAATGCTGACCTTATTAAAAGAGCTTGAGAGTCTTCCCTTGTCTTGAATTGTTTTTGGAATACTGTGAGAAAAATAGGTGTTAGTTCTTTGAATGTTGGGTAAAATTCACCTGTGAAGCCATCAAGTTCAAGACTAAAAAGTGAATAAAAATGTTTATTCATTCTGTACCTACATACCATAAATGATATATCACTATACTGAGAACACAGAGCATAGATAATCTCAATTCTCAAGATTGATGTACTCATTACATAGAACGTATTGAGGAAACAAAATTTAGAAACTTAGCTTATTTTCTAGTAGCTAGGAAAAAATGTCCCCAATCACTTCATACTATGGATGTGAAAAAAATGCAGAATAATCAATAACCACCATTTTCCACTAGTGCTGATTTAATCTTACTACACAGTTTCTAATACTTTTTTATTTTATTAAGAATTAAAAATTCACAGAATACACACACATACAATCAGCTAAGACACATGTTCCTACTAATGTCTACTTTACTTGGCTAATGTCCAACATTGGATGAGCAAGCAAAAATATTCAATATTATTATTTATAAATTATATCACTCTAACATTAATTATGAAACATAGGTTATTATTTTATGTTAATAGTCATGTCTCTTTAGAATAATTTCCAAGGCACATTCCACACTGAGGTCCAAATTTTAGCTAATGTTAACATTAGCTATTAAAGCCTAATATGAACATACAAATGTTTGCATTCAGTACACACATACAACCATAGCTGTCTAAGATGCTATTGACCCTGTCACAAAATATCAATTGAATTTTTATTTTATAAAAATAGTTCTAATATTATATTATTAACTGTTTTCTCTTGTTCATGTGACACAACAGCACTCATCTGCAAGAACATAGCGTGAAGGATGCTGTACATCAACCATCTATGAAACAGTTTCATAAAACCAAGAATCGCATGCAGACATTTACTCCAATGAACTGGTTGAATTTAAAATGTCAGCTAACCAAATACATTTGATAGTGTGGCTATCACCACCATGGTTTATGAGACAGTATCTGTAGGAAAAAATGACGTGGACTCTTGATTCTGTATAGAGTCTTGTTATTCCTATATCCACTTCCCCTCCTACATTTTAACAACTGAATAAACAGAGTATGTTTTTTTTCATCTTGTAGCTGCAATCACTGCAGACACAATGATTAACTTAAATACTAACACTGATATGATCGATATATTTATAAATTAATGACGACCCAGGAACTGATTTTTATAACTTGAGGAATTCTGCACCTTGATTCATTGGTATGCTATTGTCTTTTTTTCCCCTAAAAATTAGGGATTGTTAGTGTGGAAAAAAGAATTAAGTGGAAGGGTCACATAAGGAAAATTGCATTTTTCTTCAGCATAATTGAGGAATACATTTGATTGAGGACCCAAGTGAAAAATTAGGGGGCAAACAAAAGCACTGATAATTGACAGAGATCTGGTGCAATAGGGAAGCGATTCTAAATACATTATTTTGGACAAAGAACTGGCGTTTCCAGTTATCATTACTGGTTTTAATCCTTGACAGTTAAGATGAGGAACGCTAAGCCATGTGGTAGTAGCTGCATGTACAAGAAAATAATATTCCCTGCCACCAGGAGCTGCTTGCAGCACAGCTTTCCCCCTCTGCTCCGGGCCAAGGGCTTTACACACAAATGGCCAAAGGGAGAAAAGAGTATTAGCCTTCAAGAGTTCTTTCCACTAGCTCTCTTCGCCTCAATTTCCACTCTCAACAGCCTCTTCCCTTCAAGTGGGCTG
>PVJD01016138.1:0-22220 GCA_004026545.1 Mormoops blainvillei | reverse complement strand
CTGGATGACTGCTGGGTGTCAGGCGTGGAAGGGCGCACTTGGGGTGGGTCCCTGGAGAGACCAGATGCTGGGTGCGCGGAGCCCCTGAGCCCCATGCAAAGCTGCCCCAGCGAAGTCAGGGGGCAGCCGGGAGTGTCACAGAGGAGAGAACTGGCAAAACGACGGAGGGCCAGGGAGCACGTGCCAAGGTGCCGGTGTCGCAGGCCCTTGGGGAAACCGTTGTGGGCCTCAGGGTTTTGCAAGGCCGAGCCTCTCTCCATGAGCAGCATGCAGAAGTCGCAGGAACTGAGGGACCCCACTGAGTCCAGGAGGGGACGTGCTGGGACATCGGTCCTTCTGACTCTGGCTGTGTGCGCCAGGAGGTCTCTGCACCTCGGTCTTCTCATCTGCGGAATGGGATGGTAATGGTATGTGTTTCATAGGACTGTCGCGAATATATATGAATAAGCATGTATGGGTATAGAGGGATAGACAGGATCCATACAAGCATATACATAAACTGTAGACCGGCTCCTGTAGACACATGTATTTATATTATATCGATAGCAATATATCTATATCTGTCTGCAGCTATAGTTTAGAACAGTTCCAGGACGTCGTAAATGCTGTAGGAGCATTGGCTATTAATATTATACAAGCTTATAAAGTTATGCCAAAAAAACTAATTAACAATAGATTCCTTCATCTTTCATTCTAAGGAGCTCACAGATGCATATAGTAATTTTTTAAAAATATAGGACAGAATGAACTTTTCATAAATGACTCTTCATACATTTTCTCAGTTGTTTCATTTTTTAAGAATGTTCTGGTCCAACCCCCTTTTTTTTCCTCCACCAGTGATTGTGAAATGCGGCTTCCTTTTCAGTGACTTTATCGAGGTTCCAATCAGCCTTTGTCTGGCCAGGTGACTCAGGAAGGATGGGAAGGTGTGTTTTCTCAGGAGAGGGCAGAGCCAGGGGTGGGGAAGGAGGAGGCCCACTCGCCGGAGGTTCTGGAACGAGTGCCAAAGGCAGGCCCCCGGGGTGTCTGTCCATTGCTTCATCCATCCATCCATCCATCCACCCTCCCACGTTTATGTGAGTTTGCCATGGGCCGGAAATCCAGCAGCTGTGGTGGAAGGTGAAAGAATGGACAACAACAGGCATCTGGGTCCGGACAAGATGGAGGACAAGCAGGGCCTGCCCTCACACCCCCAACCCCAGCGTCAACCTTGGAGACCCCTTCGGAGAAGGAGGGGACACAAAACTGGGGCGCAGACTGAACAGGAGTTGACCTTAAATCACGGCGCTGAGTGAAAGTAAGAAACCAAACCAAGCCAAGGGAGGAATATTATTCATGCAAATTAAACGCAATACAATCCTATGCACCAACAGGTGAATGGCTCCCAAAATGCGGCCTCTCCATACAACAGGGTATCATTCAGCCCCTAAAGGGCAGGAGGTCCTGACACGTGCCGCAGCAGGGATGCATCTTACGGCTCTGTGCCGAGTGAAATAGCCGGTCACAGAAGGACAAGTCATTTGAGGCCCCTAAAGGAGTCATTGCACAGAGACAGAAAGTAGAACGGTAGGTGCCCGGGGCTGGGAACAGGGCAATGGGGACAGGGGAATAGTGCTTAATGGGGGCAGAGTTTCAGTTTGGGAAGGTGAAAAAGTTCTGGAGATGGATCGTGGTGACGGTTGTATACCAGTGTGACTGTACTTAATGCTACTGAGCTGTACACTTAAAAATGGCACCTGGCGGGGTGGCTCCGTTGCTGGGAGCGTCGTCCTGATGCGCCGGGGTTGCAGGTTCCATTCCCAGTTGGGGCACATGCAGGAATCAACCAATGAGTGCGTAAGTGGAATGGCATGTCGATGTTTCTCTCTCTTCCTCTCTCTCTAAAGTCAACAAATTAAAAAAAAAAAGTTCATGGTTAAGATGGCAAACTTTATGTCAGGTATACGAGTATTTTGCCACAGTAAAAAAATTTAAAAATACAGTGTAGATAAACCAGAAAACCCCCCAAGAGTGAGTGTCATACAAGGACACACAGCAAACACACTAGGCTGTTTGGGCATAAAAATAAATAAACAGCCAGTGAGCCCGGGACCACCATCCAGGGAGACTGTTGCCCGCTGTCCAGTCCAGAGACACACCACGTCCTCGCCAAGGAGCGAGCAGGTGCGGGATGGGGTGGCTCCCACGCACCCCTTCTGAGCTTCGGTTGAACTCATTTCCTGCGGGTACCTTTACGGCCGCCTGGCGGTCTCCTTTTCCTGTGCCTGGAACCAGATACCAGCTACACCCAAAGCTCGTGCCAGCCTCGCTGGCCACGCGGCCACACCTGCTCCACGCCCAGGACCACGGACAGCGCATGCGCCTCCCTGCGGGCTGGGAGGCCGATGGGCGCGTGTAGTAGGTGCTTGGGATGCTTCTGTCGTGTGAGAATGCACAGCGGACCGAGAGAAGGGGGGACCTCTCTTCGCCTGGAAAAAGGACCGTGTTTCCCATTCAGGAATCCCAAACCTGGCGGGATAAACCTCATCCCAAAACTCAGGAGCCCAAGAATCGCCACTTTCTCAATTTGCCAAGGACTGAACTGGGTTTTTATTTTAAACCTTGACTCTGCCTGGTGATGGAGGACTTCAGCTGAGCCAACGCGGGGCCTCAGGTTTTGGGACTGACCTGGCCCCGTCTGGGCTGCCCTCTTCTCTGTCACAATTCTCTGTCATTCTAGTCTCGGCCGGGGACAGGGTCGCCCCGTGGGAACCACTCAGCTAAGCCTCAGGACCACTGCCGCTGGGAGCTGCGCAGCCTGTTTGGCTCTGACCAGGTGGCTCAGCTGGTGGCAATGTCATTGTGAACACCACAAGGTTGTGGGTTCAGTTCCCAGTCAGGGCATGTGCCTAGGTCGTGGGTTCAGTCGCCGGTTGGGGCGCGTATGGGACACAACCAATCGATGTTTCTCCCTCACATCGATGTTTCTTCTCTCTCTGTCTCTGTGTCTCCCTCCCTCTCTCTCTCTCAAGTCGATGAAAACATGTCTTCAGGGGAGGATTAAAAAAATAATAATAAAGGAGGCAAAGTGGCTAGAGGATCACTTTGGGAAAGTGGTCAGGAACACAGAGTTGCTGGTTGGCTACAGCCTCAGCCCAAGCCCCAGGCCGGAACATGAGGTTGGGACGCGGTCGGTGCCGAGCGCGCTGCTGCTCCCTCAGGCCCAGGGCACTGGCTTGGCCACCCGGTCACCTGGGGATGGAGGGCGGCAGCCCTGACACCTGCTGGGCACCTGACTGCCGAGCCCTGCCCCTCCCCAGGCCAGGGAAGCAGGTCCCGCCTCCCACGTAGTCGGCCGATTCCCGCGAAGTGAGAAGGCCATTCAGATGCTGGGCCAATATAAAATAAGAACTGTGCACAAGAATGACCAAGTGACTGCTCAGTTTCCATGGATATCCCTAGACCCCACGGGCCTGCCTTTTGCTAGGGTAGAAGAATCGCTGACTGTTGTAGTGTTGTGTTGATTCTTTTTTTTTTTTTTATGACCTTCAAGTGCTCTTTCAGATTTCTTATTTTCAGAGCTATGCTGGGAGCGCACAAAAAAGGATCTTCAAGTACCTTAGACACCCTTGTGCTACGTGTTCTCAGAATATAAAAAGGTATTTATGTTGTGAAACCCAGGGCTAAATATCTACCCAAACATTGGCTCTCATGAACTAAAAATTATTTTGCCAAGGATTAATGTGCCAGGCCTCAATGCTTGGGCAGAGTCCTCACGGCAGGACACTGTTTGGCAGTTTTTGTCCTTTATCATAAACGACCAGGCGCGCGGACAGCTTTGGGAGAGCTGCCTGTGGGTCCAGGTCAATGGCGGCTCGGGCAGGATGGATACTGACATGCCGGGAGGTGCCCGGGGTTTGGGGTCTGCGGTTGGGCAACTTCACAGTCAGTGTTCTGGTTGGTGACACAGGGAGCGAGATTCTTAGAGTCACATACGGTTTCCGCCACAGCACCTTGGAGACCAGTGTCCCAATCCAAGGGGACGGTGCGCCCTGGTCTCAGACTAGAAATTCAGGTCCCGTGGATGTCAGCAGTGACCTTGTCTGGGGAGGGGCTCTAGGAGGCCTACGTGGGAGGGTGTTGGGGGAATAAGTGAGGTTAGAGGGTCGGCCTTCACTCCCGGCCTGATTTACGCAGACTGGGCAGCGCCGGTCAGGTTCATAATCAGGTCCACCGAGGCCAGGCGCACAGCAGGTGGACGGTGTCAGGAAAACGACTCCGGTCTGACAGCCCCTGAAAACAGGCTTGCTCACCATCTCTGGGGACCAGTCTGTCCTGGTGTCCCTTTAGGCCCCGGTGTGAGCTGGAGGACTTTCAAACAAGCTTGTGACTCTTCCCCCAAGTTAGAGCTGTCTGGGGCTCCCCCCGGGACGGACAGCCCAGCCAGGGGCTGCAGGATGCAGCTGCCCCAGTGAGGGCCTGGTGGACTAGCCAGGAGTCACCTCCCAGGCCCAGCTGCAGGGCTGGGCCTCCTGCAAACCGCGACCCCGATTCCGGAGCAGGGCTGCCAAGCCCATGACCCGTGTTTATAGTTTTCACCAAACCCCAGGGACGACTGAGAGCCTCCCCACCCCTGTGGCCTCGAGGTCTAGAGCCGCTATGATCAGGAAACGCCAGCAGCTGCTTGTCCCCCAAAGATTCCCCCCACCCCCCGCAGCTTTGAGCAATCTGATGTGTGCTAATCTGTCCAGTAAAGAGTTGTTTTCTCAGTGTTACATATTAACAAAGGGCTGCCTCCACAGGGCATCTGCTTTAAAATAGTCAAGTAATTGCCACTCTGTCCCTAAGCGGCAGGCTCAAACTGCTCTGTGACTGCCCTCGCCGCCCTGGCGATGCAGGGGTGACAGAGAGAAGCAGAGCACCTGCTCACAGTGTCATAGGACATTTCCTCAGGCGCCGTCAGCGGAGCACGGTGCCTGAACTGTGTGCTGATGTCACGTGCTAGGGCTGCAGCCAGGCCACACGCTCTCCTCTGGGGACAGCGGGAGAGCTCCCAGTGTGCACACAGGGGTCAGCGGGGCGGTGGGCGACCTTCCGTGCACACCAGCTGGAGACGGGGTCAAAAGATCTGGCTGTCAAAAGATTTGGAAAAACAATTGGCAAACCCAAAGGCGAACGGATGGGTGTGCAGGGAAGAGAAAGAGCCCTCACACAACTCAGAGCATTGTCAGAGGTTGGCTTTGTGAGGGTGAGGGTGGGGGGCGATCCCGCCCTGACCCCCAAAGGGTTAGATAGGCTTGAAGGGCTGGGGAGAGCAGTGTGACAATGGCAGAACTGGCTGGGAATCTGTTTAGGGTCCCTCAGTCTCCCTGCCCCTTATAGACACAGAGCAATTACAATCTCGGGCCCAAAATAGACTTTTTTTTTTTTTTAGAGAAATTGAGCAAACTTTACCAAGAAGAATGAGATTGATGATGTGGGCTGATTTTCTCAAAAGATGTGCTTCCCAAAATGTGTTTCCCCACCTGCAGCATCGACTGAGAGGAAGTGAGCTCAGGGTCACTGAGTAAAATTCTCTCTCTCTCTCTTTTTCTCTCTCTCTCTCTCTCTCTCATTTAACCTCCTTGTCTCTCTCATTTAACCTCCTTGAGGACATTTTTTTTTCCATTGCTGTTTTAGAGAGCAAGGAAGGCAAAGGAGAGAAACATCAATGCGAGAGAGGCGTCAACTGCCACCCACAAATAGGTATGTGCCCTGACCAGGAATCGAACTTGCGACTTTTTGGTGGTGAGATGACGCTCCAACCATGTGAGCCAGCCAGGGCAAAATTCTCGTTTCTTATTAGTGCAGAATCAGTAGATACTGTTAAAGGTGTCCAATGAAGTAAAGATATAAGCATATTACCAAGAATTGTGCTGGTGAATCAATGGGCTGTTTTTAAGCATAGGAACAAGACCAAGAGCTACAGAGCTGTGTCGTGGCCGCCACTGGGTAGAGTCCCCAGGGGGCGGTGGCTGGCCCCTCACCTCCGGACAGTTTTTTATCCTTTGTCATTTGCTTCCGAAGGTATTTCCACCAGTTTTTATGGTTCCTTGAGCTGTAAGAGCTTGCGAGGGAATTTTCTGGGCCGGTTTGTCTTCCAGTAACTACCACAAGGCTGTGTACATCTTCACAAATTAAATGTTGTTTGTTTAACTTCTCAAATTTACGCTTTGGGCCAAAGGCACATTTGCTTTCCCCTTCCCATTGCTCCAGGCAGGACAGGGAACCTGGGTACAGCCACAGATGCCCACAGAGGGGCTGTCCCTCAGGCCCACGGCCGCTGTGCAGGGCCGCGGCCATCATGTGCATGTGGGGCACCCCCAGCAGCCAGTCTGAGGTCTGACGACTGAAGACAGGACAATCAGCCATTGCCAGGGACTCACCTCCCTGAGCCCATCACCGTGTGGTCCGGGGCACGTTTCTCTACCTTCTGCGTGTTCGTTTCCCAGTCCGATGGCGGTTAATGGTACCATGTCCTGCACGGGGACCTAGGAGGCAGTGGCCACCTCCCCACTCCTCCCTCAGGGTGTCTTTAAGCCCGGCCTTTACCAAGGGCCCCCAGCAGGGAGCCGGCTGCTGGGCCCCTCCTCCTCCCACCTCCTCCCACCTCCTCCTGCCCCCAGGTCCTGCTGGCCCAGACTTGCAGGTGCCTGTTTGGTCCTCTGGCATCTGAGTCCCAGCCCATCCGCTGGCATCTCCTGCACGTTGCGGGTCCTGGTCTTTACTCCACACACACTTGGCTGTCAGTTTTTCTTGCTTGGCTTCAATTCCTGACCTTGCTGTAACTCCAGGTACTGGCCTGAGGCTTCCAGCCCTGTGCCCACCCACTTCGGCTTCAATAGGGGCCATGAAGTGGCCACAGGAACCTTAGTGTAAAAAAGGGGCCATATAAGGCATGAAAAGATATGGTGACTTTTGCCTTGGCTGGTGCGACTCAGTGGATTGAGTGCCAGCCTGCGAACCAAAGGGTCCCTGGTTCGATTCCCTGTCAGGGCACATGCCTGGGTTGCAGGCCAGGTCCCCAGTAGGGGGCGCACGAGAGGCAACCACACATTGATGTTTTTCTCCCGCTCTTTCTCCTTTCCCATCGCTCTGAAAATATGTAAATAAAATCTTTAAAAAAAAAGATTCGGCAACTTTTGTTCTTAGCAAGCACCTACTGTGTGCCAGATATCGTTCTAGGTGTTTTACATATGTTAGCTCCTTTATTCCTCCTAACAACCCAATTTTATCTCCTCTCTATAGATGAGGTGATTGAGGAACAGAGAGGTGAAGTGACTTGCGCAGGGCCACACAGCAGGGAAGGGCAAAGAAGGAATTTGAATTTAGGCTCCAGGGCCTGGGCTTTTAACTCCCAGACTCTACTGCCTGACCTTGAGTGTTCTCGGAGACCTTGACAGACGGCACACACAAACTCCATGAGATGCTCTGATGCCCGGCATTGGGAGGAGAACACAGACGATCCCTCAGTGTCTCTGCTAAGGCCTGGCTACTGAAATCCGATTATCTGGGTTTGTTTCCTAGGGCCGCTATACCAAAGGACCATAAACTGGGTGGCTTAGAGCTATAGAAATTTGTCATCTCCCAGTTCTGGAGGCCAGAGAGGCAAAATCAAGGTGTTAGCAGGACCACACTTTTAGGAACTTCTTCCAGCGCTTCAATCTCTACCTCCCTCCCCCCGGGCGTGCTCTGAGGTGTGTTTCTGTCTCCTCTTCTTATAAGAACACAAGTCATTGCACCCCCCCAAGTGCAGTATGGCCTCATCTTCCCTGATCACGTCTGCAGAGACCCCACTTCCAAAGAAGGTCACATTCACAGGACCGGGGGGTTAGACTAATTCAACACACAGTACAAATATCTCTGCACGGTGGTTTTTGTGTGTGACACCTAACAATTTTCAGAATATGCAGCCATATGCCGCCTCCAGCATATGCACCACCTTCTTAGAGAAATCTTATTTTCCTCGCGAGGTTTTCATTTTTGACACGAGCCAGCACAGTCCCACTGCTGCACCTCGACTGGGAGCACAGAGCGGAGAGACTCAGCGGCGACGTCCCTGGCTGGTCCCATCGTCCAGCTACATCAGGGCAACGGAGCGGGTTACCATCTCGTGTGACCTGCCCAAGGTCACGCAGCAAGTCCCGGGGCCCCGGGCTCCTGTTTTCACTGAATGGGCCTCATTGGAGGATGACAGGATGTCGTCCTCGGAGACTCCAAGCCCATCATCCCTCAGGGGTGGCGGCGGCATCTGAACCGCTGTCATTGACTGCCCAGGGGCCTGGCAGAGCCGGGTGGGTGGTGGCAGATGGAGACATGTAACCATAACTGATGTTGCCGCTTCTGCCTGGTGTCCCCTCCGCCGCCCAGTCCTTTCCACCAGGGTCTGCTGCCCCACCGGCTCTGCGCTTTCCCACGCCCCCCACCATCTGAGCAGCTTTGTCTTGACTTCGTGTCGTTCCTTCCCTTTCCTCCCCCTGCCCCCCACCCTGGTCCTGGGGGAGTGCTAAAAGGGACCCTGGGGACAGCGCTCCTTGCCATGTGTGGGTCTTGCGTCCTCAATTCAAATATGTGGGCACAAAGTTGCACCTAGGTAATTCCATTCAGTTCTGGAATTTCAGTCCCCACTGGGAATATACGTAAAAAAGGGACTCCCAGAGAGGGGTTACCCCTGGAGGGGTGCAGGGCACTGGTGGCCAATGGGACACTGGGGTGGATGGCAGCTGCCGATGGTCTGGGCGTGGGTGCTGTTTATAGAGTTGGTTTCAGTTTGCTAAAAGTCACCAGACTGTGCCCATCTGGTGTGTGCGCTCTCTGGAAATGTGTGTGACACGTCAATAAGAAGTGGACATGGTCGTCAGAGGTGCGGGGGCGTTGGCAAAATGGGTGAAGGGGGTCCAAAGGTACAGACTCCCGGTTATAAAACAAGTCACCAGGATGTACTGCCCTGCACAGTGACTACAGTTCACTATCCTGTGCTGCATATCTGACAGCCGCGAAGAGGATAGATCTTCAAAGTCCCCATCACAAGAAAAAGTTTGTAGATACCCGTGGTGACGGCTGTAAAGCAGACTTTTGGTGACGATCATTCTGCGATATACACAGATGCTGAATCATTACATTATGTACCTGAAACTAACATGATGGTGTATGTCAGTTACACCTCCATTTTTAAAGTGTTCTGGTTTAGAGAAAGGGAACGCCTAGATTAGGTTTGTGCTTTGGGGAGCAAAGAGAAGGAGATCTTATCATCCCACTTTATCTTCCTGAGTGTTTTCCTTGGAGCTCTCGGTCCCATCCCCTCTTTGAAGGGTCCCTGTGTCCCTGCGCCACAACGAGGTCACTGGAGGGACCTGTTGGGGACCCAGACGTCTGTGCCATTGTCCCTGCCTTTCTTCCCTGAGCTGCCCTCGGGGACTGTCTCCAGCGTGTGGCTCTGGAATGCCTGTTTGGAGCGGGGTGGTTGCTGGCGGCCCGGGGCTGTTGGACACAGGTTCCATCAAGCACAGTAACGTTTGTATCCATCCCCAGTTCTGCAACGCTCACGTGAAGAGAATGAAAGCCGAAGTAGCTGCCGTGAGAAATGTTCAGATCCTTGGCTCCTACCAGACACTCTGTTCGAACTGGAGCCTGGATCCGCTCCAAGAAGGATAAACTTACTATTAATGATAATAATATTTTGCACTTGGTCTAGTAAAAATATTTTGAATACAGCAGAGGCAAGGATATGAATGTTTGCTCGGCACTATTTATCAGGAAATGCTTCTCCTTGTTTATTATGTTAGGGCTTTGTATACAGAAACTTTTCTTTTTCCTCTCTCACCACCGTGGGCCATATTTCTTGCTGGTTGCTACATCCAGGGTTTAACAGGAAGTTGCCATTCACATTTAAATGGCATGTTTTTAAAACCTGTCTGTAACTGGTGGAAGACAGAACCACTGAAGGTGTGGAGCTGTGGAACATTCTCTTTGACAGATATTTTTGTCCTGGAAATTACATCTCAGTTGCTGTGAAACAGGAAATTGAAAAGCACCAAGTCCAGTGCTGATGGGGGTAGAGGGGGGATGGGGGAAAGAGGGGTAAATGGTAATGGAAATAATACGATTTTAAAAAAAAGGCCCAAGTCCAGGAGATTGTGCTGTATCAATGCTTACCCATCTTTGCGTCTGTGGAGGTTCAGCAATACTCAGGGGATAAGCATTTTTTAATAATTGGAGGGCGGATCTGAAGAATTACTCTTCGTTCCATCCAAACATAATATATACGAGAGCGGGTGAGAGTCTGGGAGTTGCAAAGAGAGCATCTGTATTCTCTCCTAGTTGACAGGGGAGGAAGAAGACTTTTTCATGCAGCACGGGAGCTGTCTTTCCGCAGTAATTATGAAGAGTTTTCTCGAGGAGCTTTCATCTCCTCCGGGGACCGTGCATCTGCTGTGTGATCCGTCACCTGTGAGGACTCTCTGGCATCAACAAAACAGCAGCATCAGATGACGGGTTGGAGCAACGTGCGTCCGAGCAACAGGTGCCTCAGATGGGTCTGTGGGCATCCGTCAGCAGCACAGGGCCTCGGGTAATGCATCGTTCGCAGGATAGGATCACCCAAGGACCAATACACCCCGGCTCGGACTCAGTTTAATTCCAAGACGCGGCCTCAGGTTGCTTATTGGGTCTACAATGAGGTAAGTCAGTATTGTGTTTGGAGTCACAAATCTCGCTGCAGCAAAATTGGCCTCACTCAGATCCCTCCCCAGTGACCACGGCTCCCCCCCGCACACAGCAGCGGACAGAAAGTTTGTGCAGCCCAGACACATGGCACCAACTGGCTCAAGAACTTGAACGGTTGGCTGACTCCTACTCAGACATTTCTCTAAGTTAAGGAGAAACCAATTATGTGTTTATTCTGCAGAAGCTAAAGGGCTCAGAAAACTCCAGGAAAACAGACTTCTGGTTTAAGATGGTGGCTTTTGCAAGTGGATTTTTCCTTTTCCTCCAAATCCCAGGAAAGAAGTACAAAATGAAAAAGTCTTCCAAAACAGGAAGCGGGGGGGAAATAACCGGACTTCCGTTTCAGCGATGGTGTAACCGGGAATATCGTCCCTCCGGAAACAACGCAAAATATGGACAGAATAGGTGAAAGTGACCTTCAGAGATCAGAGGTCAGGCAACATGGGGATGGGTGGCTGAGGAAGGGTAGACAGGAGCAGGGAGACCCCAGGGCGCCGCCCCGTTGCAGCTCAGGGAGTGGGGTCCAGGCGGGGCTGGTGGCCTCTCTGAGCAGAACCTGGTAAGGCCGGGTGGCTGGGTTCCGAGGGCACAATACTGGAGGAGAGAGCGCCGGGGATCATCGGAGCCTGCCAGCTCCATCAGCTGGGTGCAGATACGTGCATGCCAGGGAGGCCAGAGAACAAACCACCCGAAGGAGTAGAGGGAGCAACTCCAGAGCTCCCTCGGGGCTGCGAGCTGTTCCTGTTGTCACCAGCCGGAGGGAAAACCTCACGATTCGTAGGGAGTTGGGTAGAGACCTCAAATGGGTACCGCCTTAGCGGTGAGCATACCGGCCTCAGGTTGCGGGCTGGTCTGGCACGGCCTAGCGAAGCTTGAATGACCCTTCAAAATATCGAACTGTTTCCAAGTAATTTAATTGCATCCAGGAGCGCAATTTGAGAGTATTTATGCAAATATAGAACATCCATTAGCCAATAAAATGAAATGCACAGTCTCTGGAATCGAGTAAAATTTTATCAAGCATGCAAAGAAATATGACCCATCATGAAAAGTCAATATGAGAAAACCCAGAAATGACCAGGGTGATAGAATTAGACAACAGTTATTATAACCATATTGCTGATGTTCACAGAGGTAGAAGAAAGATGTACTGTGTTCCATGGAGATATCAAAGGCATAAGAGAGAACCGAACAAAAGTACACCACATGGGACTAACAGCGTATTAGACGCTGAAGAAGAATAGCCTGAAAACATAAAAGAAATGATCCAAATGAAATACAGGGAGGAAAAAAGACAGAAAAAAACCCCAAAACCCAACACCCTGAACAAAAGCATCAGTGAACCGTGGGACAACTTGAAGTAGCCCCTTGTGCATGTCATTGATACCCCAGAAGGAGGGGATGGTGAGGTGAGGTGGTGGGTGTGAGACAGAAAAAATATTTGAAGAAACAATGCCCAAAGTGTCGCCAAATCTGGTGAAAATTATACACCTACAGATCTAAGAAACTCAATGAATTCCAACCATAAGAAACACAGAAAACTACACCAAGGCACATGATAATCAAGTTGCTTGAAATCTGAGATAAAGAGAAAATTAGGAGCATCCAGAAAAAAAAATCGCATTGAGATAAAAGTGATTGAGACTTCTTATTAGAAACAAAGCAAACTGAAAGATAGGGGCGCAACATATTTAATTACTGAAAGGGGAAAAATTGTCGAGCTAGAATTGTGTACCCGGTGAACATATACTTGGAAGACAAAGGCTAAATAATGACTTTTTTGGACATACCAAAGCAGAAAGAATTTATCCCCAGCAGACACACACAGCAAGATTATTTTAAAAAGTCATAGACACAGAAGGAAAACAACACTAGATTTAAATCAGGACTTGCCCAAAGGAATGAAGCGGACCAGGTATGATATGTATGTGAACATATATGACTTCTATTTTTGTTTTGAAAAAACTTTCATTTCACCCTGGCCAGGTGGCTCAGTTGGTTGGAGCACCGTCCCATGCACCAAAAGGTTGTGGGTTCGATTCCCAGACAGGGCACTTGCCTGGGTTGCCGGTTCCACCCCCAACCAGGGAGCATACTGATCAGTGTTTCTCTCACACTGATGTTTCTCTTTCTCTCCCTCTCCCTCTCTCTCTAAAATCAATATAAACATATCCTTGGGTGAGAATTAAAATTTATTTTTGGTTAAATCTTTTTTTCCTAATCAATGTAACACAACACCACCAAAGCGATGCCACTTGCAGACTGGGTTATAAAAGGCTGCAACTTCCTCTTGTTCACAGACTTCCTCCCTCACTGGCTTTGGCAAAAGCAAGTCGCCGTATTAGAGGGGCCTCCCTGGCGAAGAACTAAGAGGGTCTCCAGCCAACAGGCATGAAGCACTGAGGCCCGTAGTCCAACAACGCTCAAGGAACCAGATCCTTCCAACAACTATATGAGCTGAGGCATGAATTCGGAAGTGCATGCTTCCTTGTTGAGCCTTCAGGTGAAGCCTCTGGTCTCCTGGCCAACACTTCGATGGCACTCAGCGGAACGATGCTTGGCTTCCTGACCTCCAAACAGCCCGAGATAAGGAACGTGTGTTGTTGTAAGGCAGTACGTTTTGGGGTCATTGGTTATGCAGTAATAGATTATGAATATGAGCAGTTTCTTAAAAAGTTAAACACATCTACCAGGTGATAGGGCCATTCTACTCTTAGGGATTTTTTTAAAAAAGATTTTTATTTATTTATTTTTAGAGAGAAGGGGAGGGAGGGAGAGAGGGAGAGAAACATCAGTGTGAGAGAGAAACCTGGATCTGTTGCCTCTCATATGCACCCCAGCCGGTGACCAGCCCATAACCCAGGCATGTGCCCCGACTGGGAATCGAACCGGTGACCTTTCACTTTGTAGGACGACACCCCACCAGCTGAGCCACATAAGTCAGAGCTCTTAGGTATTTATTTACCCAAGAGAAATGAAAGCATGGATTCGCATCAAGTCTTGTACGTGACGGTTCACGACGGCTTTCTTTTTAATAGCCCCAGATCCGAAACAACCCAAATGTCTGTCAGCAGATAAATGGATAAACAAATTGTGGTGTAAGCAATATACAATGGGATGCAAGGAGCAGTGAAAAAGAATGAACTATTGGTTCATGGGACATGAGTGAATCTGAAAATCACTAAGCTGAGCGAAAGAAGCTAACCAAAAACCGAGTATATTCTGTACGATTCCATTTCTATAAAGTCCTAGAAAATGCAAACTGATCTACGGTGACAGGAAGATCCATGGTTGTGTGATGAGGGGAAGCAGGGAAGGGAGGGTGAGAAGGGTTATAAAAAAGCATGAGAAAATTTGGGGAGGGTGGTTAATATGTTCTTACACTGAAGGTGGTGATGGTTTCACAGGCTTATCTGTATGTCAGAACGCCACATTGTACACTTTAAATGTATATAATTACCTATTAATTATACTTGAATAAGGCTGATAAAAGAATATTGCTATAGAAAGGAAAACTTAGAAAACAAAAAATAACTTGGGTACTTAAAAAAAAAAAAGCAGAAATGAAAATTTAGTAGAAGCCTAGAGAGAAAGTTGAGGAAATCGCGTGATAACGAGAACAATTCCAATGAAGGAATGAAAAACAGAAGGTAAAAAGTGGGAAAAATCAAACTAGACAGACAGTAGAACAGCATAAATAATAGAGCTTACAAAAATAGAGGAGAAAGAACATTTAGAGGGAACGTTTTACCTACGAAACAATTCAAGAAAATTTCCTGGACACAAAGATGTCAATTTCTAGACCCAGAGTTTTGCCAAGTGCCCGGCACAGTGGGTGAAAACAAAGCCACACAAAACACGCCAGTGAAAAGTTTCAAAACACTGGAGACAAGGGAAAGGTACTGAAGCTCCCAGAGAGAACAGGTCACACAGAAAAGGTCTAGTATTACGTCCACTGTAGACTTCTCAACAGCAGCGCTAAAAGCTAAGTGATAATGGAGCGCGGCCCTCAAATTTCTATTGAAAATGATTCCCAACTCAGAATTCAGTACCCTCAGCCAGACCCTCAACTGTTAGAATAGAATAAAGACGATTAGACATTTTCGGACCTGCAGTGTCTCAAAAACTTTTTTAAAATGCTCATGTTTTCTTTCTTAGGAAGGATATTTTCTCTTCTGTGGGAGAATGTGGGGACGTATTGGTAATAGATACATTAAAAAAAAAAAACTACACAAATGGAAAAAACGTTGACTCCGGAGGCGGGGGCAGGGGTGGATTGTATGTGAAAGGACAAGGAATCGTGATGTATAATATCGACAGGGGCATAATAGTATAAATGCTAAATATTGATTCATCCCAAAATTGTACCATTCTGTTAGAAGCATGGGAAGGAAAAGAAATATATTTAAGGGTGTGCAAGTGGAGTAATAGAGCTGAAACCTTATTGTCCATGGCCTGAAGTAAATATATTATATTCAAAACAAACAAAGAAATCAATAAAGAGGGCTTTAAGCATGCTGCTTAGAAATATGGAGGCAAATACCAGAAGACTAAAACCTATCAAAAGCAGTGACTTCCAGGAAATGGGGATGAAGCCGCTAACTTCATTGTAAGACCGCAGAGCTATTTAATTTTTTAAACCATGTGAATGTGCAACTTTGATCACAATGGAAAGAATAAAGACATGACAGAGGACAGTTTCCCAGAACTGGAAAAAAAAAAAAGTTATCTCCAGACTAAAAGACCAAGTTCCAAGTAGGACAAAGAGTAGAAGTCTCATGCCTTGATACAGACACAAGATATTTCAGACCATCGACCTACAGAGCTTGCAGGATAAAAGGAAAATCCCCCTCAAAAGAGCAAAAACAGTACTGGCCTTGGACATCCTTCCAGGACCATTGGACACTAGAAGAAAAGAATCTGGGAAATGTCATTTAAAACCAATATTCTATGCCCAGAAAACTTACGCATGTGAGCAAAACAGAGCTTCACATTTATAAGTACTCAGAAAACTTATCTCCAAAGCACTTTTTCTGTTACTGTAGGATATATTCCAGCAAAGAGCTTCAAGAAAAAGTACGATTAAGAGGTTTGGTAATTATAAAGACCTTGCAAAGATACATTTCTTTTATTAATGCAGAAAAAGTAAGGCAATTAAAAATCCCAAGAAAAACAAAAGGCAAGGTAAGAAACTCATACCTGTGTCAAATATGAAGGAAACGAAAATGTGACATGAATGTATCTATTGACGCTTCGTGCGGCTTGTAGTTAATGACCCTGGACCCGTAGAGAAGGAAATAAAATCCTAACATACCGATTGACTTTGAGGGATTAATATTTACAAAGTCATAAGGAAGAAACAGTGCTTATTGTTTTTGGGAATCAACCTGTGGACAAAACATGAAAGAATTGTGTATATAAATTGATCAACTCTGACAATGTAAAAGTTCTCAAGGTATAGTTGGCAGAAATTGATATGTTATCTGAAAATAATAGCACAAAAAAGGAGATTTAAGCGTACGATTGAAAGCTTTAAAGGTAATCCACAGAAAAACTAAGCGCAGTAACTGTCAGGATTTAGGGGAAGGTAGAAGGGTAAGTGAGCCAAAGCTCTGTGTTTCATAGCAAGGAGTCCGTAGGCCGTGCCCAAGTTCAATGTCAAGACAGAGATAAAAGTACGCCACTTCGACTCAGGATGCAAAGCACCAGAAAAACCAAATGTAGACGCGGTTAAGAGACCGCGGCTTCTGTGCCTGTGGGTGGGAAAAGGGAACTGAGTGGGGGACTTGGCTTTTCATTGTATTATATACGCCTTCTTCTACCAGGCATATTCAGATAAAGCATTTTGAAATGCTTTAAATGAGTAAAATGAAATGGTAAATTGTGACTACATCCATGTTCTGAGAACTGGATGTAAAAATGCGTTGATAGGGAAGGTTCTTGGACAATCAGGGCACGAGGGTATTTAGTACCTGTCATTCCGTCGTCATCAGGCTCCAGGGTGGCGGCCTGGCCAGGGGGAGGGGTGAGTCACCAGTGAATGTCCCTTTCCCAATACTACTTCCTGCCCCAAAATTCAGGATCAGCTTACAGTGGGCGTGCGGTGTTGTTTGCATGGCTCCAGGGTGTGTGCTGGAGGATTCCAAGAAAAGTGAAGTGTCTGAGTTACGAATCAAAATGGCCAAGTTATTTTTGTACAGTGTGTCTCAGAAGACCTAAGAAAGGGCTAAATGTAAGTGACAGTCCATTATTATGACCTTTAGTGATTTGTCACTAACTTGCCCCAAATTGCCAACTGGGACCCTCCATTCTGATGGGAATCTACAGGAACCCCTGGTCACAGTGAGAATCTCTGGGTGCTGGCCCTATCAGAGGGCCACACAAGGAGACCCAGTTCAGTTCAGGGGACTTGAGAGCTTTTTTTGTTCCTGTTCACACCACTACCTCGTCACCTCTGGGTTGCAACAGACAGGCCCCCTACTGAGTTGGCCGGGACTGTCCACGTGGCAGGTACCAATGGACTTCTATTCTGTGAGTTCTCCTCCCTTCTAGTTGTGAGCAGAAGTTCCTATTTTGTATGATTTCTTATAGGCCTAGCAGAACCTTCCAGGGACCGTATCTGACAGCGCAGATCAGAGCTGCAGTGGCCCATGGTACTTGGGCATAAGCCCCCAGAGCGATCTAACCCCCTATGGTCACACCTAGCCGGGTACCCCAAGGATGGCCTAGGCAGCCTAGGGACCCCAACATTTCAGCATCGGTGAATGCTCTGACCTTTAAATAAAGGCCGATGTTTCCAGGTGATGGCAGAACGCAAACGTTCTCGGCCGGAAACGCGTTCATATGATGAGCTGGCGGCAAAAGTTTGTGACAGTTTACCTGTTTCACATGGAAAAGATTCTCACCTGGCCAGAAATGCAAGTTATTTTCAGTGTCCTCGGCTTCTCCACGGACCCTTAGAATTTTACCATGATTGCGTTTTTCTTAGTCCCTTTGGGGCTGTGGGTCAAACCCTTTGCCCAGCATCCGCGGGAAAAGCTCTGAGGGAAGTGTGTTTGTGTGGAGGTCAAGTGCGTGGCTGCATCATAAATGAGAAGCCACATCAGGAAAAGCATGCTGGGAAGGTAAAAGCAGAATTGCAGCTGGATGAGAACTACGGGGACCGGGGTGGGCTAGTAATGCTCGATCTAACGGGTGCCCTGTCACTCACTGACAGGGGACCTCTGAACCGCTCCCGGGCCTCTTGGAATAACCCACCCTGTCTGAGTTTGGTCCGCACTCCCGGCGCCTGGCCTGTTGGCAGGGGGCTGCCCCCGTCGCCTGATGGAGCTGGGGACCGGGAGAACTCACCACAAACATCCTCGGCCGGTAAGCGCTCATACGATGAGCTGGCGGCAAAAGTTTGTGACAGTTCAATACCTCTTTGCCTTTTAATATGCTCATTTGGGGACAGCCTGTTACCCTCTTCTCCGCCTGGATCCATGATTTTTCTCTGAGCCAAAACACAAACGAATACAGAATCGCAAGGATTCTGGACCCAGAGATCACAGGGACAGCCGGCGCTCTGTGAACTCGACAAAGCGCAGATCAGTCAAAACTCCGGGTCAGCAGTAGATCACCGTGTATGGCCGATGTAGGCGGCCAATTAGGAGACAGTTCGATAAAATACTCTACCCATTAACCTCTGATTCAGACAGCTCTGGGGCCACTTTCGTCATTGTTGTCGACGACCTGACCATCGTTATTATTTTATAGGCCCTCAGAAGGGCTCATTAACATAGAACTACAGTGAATAATAGTCTCTCACCCGGCCCTTTCCCGCTTTGCCATCACAGAGTAATATTTGGGGCTCGAAGACAGAGGTGACATTGCCTTCGCTGTGCTGGGCTCGTCTTTGCAAGGGGCAGCCTGTGTCCCCCAGGGCTCCCGCCTGGGGTCGGGGCGGCCCCACGACTCGAATCGTTTCCCATGTGCCGAGTGTATCTTGCTATGGGTGCTGCCGGGCAGAGCCTTCCTGTTCCTACCTGTTCCATCCACGCAAAGCTGGAGAAGTTCGTGGGCGTCTAGTCTCACAAGGCAGGAGGAGCAACTGATTGGGAAGCCCCACCGGGTTACGCATAAGGGACAACTGTCAGGAGAACATTTGCTGGGAGGCGGGGTTCAGTAAGCAGAAAACGGAGGGAAAACAAAATTGAAAACTCAAGGAGGACAGATGAGATGTTAAAGAAATGACAAAAGAATGCAGGGGGCGGGGTGCTTCTAAAGTTGGACAGCCGTCCATCGTGTTGAGGCGTCTGGGGTGACAGGAGCCAGGGAGGACGCAACGGGAGGGGGTGGGACTGGCAGAGCAAATGGCGTTGGTGCTGGGGCACCCGTGGTCGGGGCCCTCACAGGTCCTGGGCAACGGCCCCTCTCACCGCAACTTTTAAACCAAACCCTTAGCCTGACACTTCTTTTTACAGTATTAGCAATCCACTGACCTCCCCAGTTTCAGCGTGAGCCTTTGACCCCCATGTAGGGTTTCCCCATTTAGCAAATCACAAGACAGGACAGCCAGGTAAGTGTGAATTTCAGGATTTTTTTAATGTCACAAAGGACATGCATCCCAAGATGTGACTAGAGCTTGGGAAGCGTGCGTGGGTAGGTGCAGGGGGGTGAGCCCGGAGCTGCGGAGTGGGGCAGTGCCAGCCGGCAGTGGGCACATAGCTGGGGCCCCTACCTGCTCCCTGCAACTGGCTGGCCCGTCACAGGGAGGGCGCAGTGACTGACAAGAGGGCTCATTCCTGCCAGGGAGACAATGGCTCATAAGTCACAGCTTGCTGAGCCAGCTTCCACTGCGTCTAATTTAGAGCTGCCTTTTTGTAGATAGTAATAAATCGACTTATCACCAGTGCTGACATAACATGCTCCTTTTTAAGTGTGCCATAATTTTTATCTTTAAGAGGATATTCATATTTGATGGGGGAGCTCACGGGCCTCCGAATGCTGCCCCAGAGAGAAGGCTTCGTTTTTCGTTGTTGTTTTTTTTAAGAAGGCATAACTCAATTTCCAAATGCTACTGGCCTGACTTCTAAACAGACATTGGGGGCAGAAAGACGTTTCTAGACCCTCCACAGACAGAGTGAGTTTTTCTTCAGCAGAGAGGCATCAAAAGGATGAAAGTGGGACCTTTTTAATTTTTTTTATCCTCACCTGAGGATTGTTTGTTTGTTTGTTTGTTTGTTTTTGCTTTTGAGTGAGAGCAAGAGAGTGGGTGGCGGGGAGAGAGGGAGAGAGAGACGGAGAGAGAGAGAGAGAAAGATGGAGATGAGAAACAAACATCAATTGGCTGCCTCCTGTACACACCCTGACTGGGGATCGAACATGCAACCGAGGTACGTGCTCTGACCAGGAACTGAACTCACAGCCTTTTGCTGTATGGGATGACACTCCAACCAACTGAGCCACCTGGCCGGGGCACAAGACGCTTTTAATGGTTTGATTCCTGGCTCCATCAGAAAGTGTCCTGAACTATTAAGCAGAAACCTTAGCCTGATTCTTCCTTCTACGATATTAACGTTCCGCTGCCCTCCCCAGTTCTGGTGTGAGCATTCGACTCCCATGTAGGGCTTCCAGATTTAGCAAATCAAAATATAGGAGAGCCAGGTAAGTGTGAGTTTCAGATACATAACAAATCATGTTATTAGTATATGCCAACTTCAATTTGTTTTCATTGTTTATCAGAATTCAAATTTAACTGGGTTCCTAGTATTTATCTGGCAGCCCTACCCACCAGCCCCTCAACCACCTACGGAGACATTTACCCCCAGCCTCACAGACAGCACATGCCTGCAGGTGTGGGCACATCACTGCCTCTGGAAGAAGGTAATAAGTGACTGGTTGCATCCTTGGGGTTTTCATCCCAAAGGACCAGTTTTGCCACCACCCAAGGGTCTCACTTGCTCGAGTGCCCCCTGATCAGGAGGTCTGGGGAGTGACACAGACAAGAGGGTGGGGCAGCGCCTAGGTTGAGAGCCCACCTTGGCAGCTCAGGGGCCTCCCTGGGCGGGCAGGTCCAGGCTCAGTGTCTCTCCCGCCTCCTGTCTCCACTAGGGGGCAGCAGTGAGGCCTGCCCCCTGTTGCTACGCAGCAGTGACTATACCAGCCGCGGGGGAGTCCTACCTCCCCTCACTTCAGGGGCTCCCCCGCCTTGATGGTCATCCACGCGTGTCCCTCCCTGTTTGGCCGGAAGGGCCAGGGATCTGTGTGTGTTCCTTGGCTTCCTCCCTCTGCCTTTTGTCCTGTGCCCTCACCACTGCCCCTCTGCCCCTCCTGGAACCTTTATCCCACCTCACAGGGGCTGGGAGCTCCGCACAAGGCACTTGTGGAGGCTTGTCTCTTTTATCTGCAACACAGGAAACATGACAAGCTCTGCACAACCTAGTTTGTTTTATTCTTTGACTTACTTTAAGTATAGCTGGTGCGCAATATTACATTAGTTCCGGGAGTACCGTGTAGTGGTTTGACATTTTTATACCTTGCCGTGGGATCACCCCCACTAATGCTAGTCACCATCTGTCACCATGGAAACTTATCACGGCGACACCCATGCACACAAAGGCCTTACGGAGGCTTCAGTCAATGTGGGATCCTCTTTCGCAACCCCTCCCTCCCTCCCTCCCTCCCTTCCCTCTTTCCCTCCCCAGTTCCCCCTTCCCTTCCTATCAGGCACGTGTCTAGGTCTGGGATGGGAGGGTCTCCTCTGGTGGAAGTGCAGGCTGACCCCCAGGGCCGGCCAGCCCAGCGTACGTCTGTGCTAACACAGCTGCACACACAGACAGAGACACTGCTAGCACCATCTGTGTTTATTAGTAACAATCAGATATCATGAAACTTCTGGCCTCATAATAATAGCCTTTACATAATACCATCTAAGTGCAGGGCACAAGTCAGAGCAATTATTTATGACTCATGTGAGGCCCAGAGAGGTTAATTGACTTGCCTGAGGTCACACAGCTAGAAAGTGGCAGAGCTGGAATGAGAATGCAGATGGTCATTTCAAAACTCTCCTCTGACCACAAGGTTCTGCTGCCTCTTGTGTTCCTGCCGGAGCAATCCCGGTCCCCTTGGACCAGTTCCTGCCCTGGGGCCTGTTCCAGGACCTGAGCATCACTTCC
This sequence comes from Mormoops blainvillei, assembly GCA_004026545.1. NCBI lineage: Eukaryota > Metazoa > Chordata > Mammalia > Chiroptera > Mormoopidae > Mormoops > Mormoops blainvillei. The sequence goes on along the minus strand of PVJD01016138.1, from coordinate 321 downwards.
CGTCACGCTGCCTCATGACCTTGCCCTGTGTTGCGGCAGTTGTGCCTGAGCTTCGACCAGAGAGGCGCAGCTTCTTGGCTGTGAGAGAAGGCTCCCAGGGGGGCAGGACTGAATTAGGTTTTCTTCTGAACGACGCTGACCCCCTGTGACCCGTGAAGGCGATGTGGTCGGCAGGGAGCACGGTGCTTTATTGGGCTGTTTTCTAGTGAAAGATCAATTTTACAGGATGCCGGGAGAAAGGGCTCAAGGGAAAAGCAAGAGAGTGAGGGAACGGGCCCCAGTGCACACGAAGAGAACCAGACACAGAATCACCGGGGCTGC
>PVJD01016137.1:0-22217 GCA_004026545.1 Mormoops blainvillei | reverse complement strand
TAGGTTTGATATTTGGTTCCTGAAAATAGATAATTCCTGATTCCAGCACCGTGAATTCTAATCAGTTTTATTATGCCCATTTTAATTAATGTCCTAATTATAACATGCTGCCCATGAAGTTCATGACTAAATTTTATTATTGACATTTGGTCCTACATATCTTGATTTGTAGTTTAAGTGTATAGTAATGATAACTGCTAATTAGATATCCATTAATATTAAATGAATATATTTTAATTGAAAATTAAAGTTAGATAGTTGAGATAACCTAAAATATTCAACAACTTCAAATTTATATTTTGTGTGAACTGCTTTTAACTAGCTAATAAAGTCATGGATGTAAATAAAAATAAGCAACTTACCAGAATGATTATGCAAACATCATTTATTTTTCCAAACCATGAATTTTTCAAGCATGCCTTTTACTACTGTTTTAAGAAAGAAATCATTTCCATATATTTGCATGTAGATCACTTTGAGTCTCCAAAAATTTCCCATAAACTATTTTTTTTATTACTGATATAACTGACAAATGCAGTGGACTTTTAATTTGGAAAGTTGTACAAAAAACATATCTGTCGCTTAAATGACCAAGGACACCTTTTTGGTTTTGGTAATGCGGATGCACGTTAAGTAATTACAGAGTCCTTGTTAATCTTTAGATCTAGACAATGTTAGCTACATCTTTCAAAAATGAAATATCTGTGGTTGGTTTTTGGCATTTTGGTAGGGCAGCTTTCATTTGTAAGTTTTTTGTAAAGTCTAGAGCAGAAATGGGCATACATATAGACTACCACTTTAATACATTTGATAGCTAAACCAGTAAGTTTCATTCTTATCTTACGGTAGTTTATAACTCACCGTTGCAACTTACATTACAAAGTTTTCATCTCTAGAGATCCCTTACTTTCTCATTTTCACATGGACCCTGTTTTCTGAATGTTTTACCCACAAAGACAATTTAGTATATCAAGTATTTTCTCTTTTGTATTAATCAGACTTCCATAAAGAAGTAACCATAACCATTCCTGATCCCTATGAAATAAGCAATGGCCTTTTGAAATAAAGTAATTCTGGAAAGAAAAGAAAAAGAAAACAATAATTGTCATCTGTATCACAATTAAACATATAATTTATTTTAGCTTTTTTGAAATGGCGAAATCTCTACTCATGTCTTCACGGATGGCTCCTTTGTCTGCGTCCTCGCCTCTGTGCCCTGCCCTCAGCAGAAAAACCAAAGAACTGACATATTTATCCCTGTGGTCCCTTGTCATCTCGTGCTTTTCTCTCTCCTCCCTTACTTTCTACTCAATCCAGATGCATCCATTTCCATCATCTGTTTGCTCAGTTATTTTAATTCTCTGATACGAGTTCTGGCATGGGGCAACCGGAAGTCCTTGATTTGGCATCAGGTTAATTGAACAAATATTTACTGAGTACTTGCTATGTGTCAGGCATTCCTTTGGATATTTGGGGTACGTAATCGAACCGAACAGCAAGTGTGCATGCGTCTGGACTCTCACGTGGCCCAGATGTAACAATATATCAATTTTATAGCGTGTTAAAAGACGACAAGTGCTGTGGAAAAGAAGAACTAGAGCTTCTGAGGTCTGTTTTAATTGTAAGGGTATCAAGGTAGCACTCTTTGAGACAATGACGTTTGAGCAAATACAAGAATAAGGCAAGGGAGTGCCTCACCTTAGATATCTGAGGGAGAATCATTTTGGCCTGAGGGAAGAGTTGGTGCAGAATTCCTAGCTCGTCAGTTTATCTGCTCGTCCTGATATTTTATTTGCATGTGGCTAGAGTGGAGAGAGAGCGGAGTAGAGGGGATATTAGCAAGGTGATGGTGGACCTTGGAGGTCATTGTAAGGGCACTCTTGTGCCTTCTCAGTGAGACAGAGCCAATGGAGGATTTTATAGAGAAGGTCTAATATATGTATGAAGAGGATTACTCTGAGTGGCGGGGCAGAGCAAGGAGAAATGCTAGAGGGTTATTATGGTAAGTTGGACAAGTGGTGGCAGCTTAGACTAGGGATAAGAAGGTGTCATATTCTGCGTGTATTTGAAGGTGAAGCCAACAAGGATTTCCTAATGGATTGCAAAGAACTATGGGAGAATATTAGAGTCACAAATTGCTCAAAGGTTTTTGCTCTAATCAACTGAAGGGATAAAAATTAACCTCAACAGAGATGGTAGGTAGACTGCAGATAGAGTGGGTGATGTGTTGGAGGGGGACAAATTATGTGTGAGACATCTGTTAACATTCCAGTGGAGATATGAGTAGGCAATTGAATATATAAGTTTAGAGTTCAGGAAAAAGATATAGGTTGGACACTTAAATTTGGGAGTTGTTGGGTTAGTGGGAATGCGGATTCGTGTGGCTGCTATGGAAAACAGTATGAAGGATCCTCAAAAAATTAAAAATGGCCCTGGCTGGTATAGCTCAGTGGATTGAGTGTCAGCCTGTGAACCAGAGGGTCGCTGGTTCAATTCCTCTGTCAGGGCACATGCCTGGGTTGTGGGCCAGGTCCTCAGTAGGGGGCACATGAGAAGCAACCACACATTGATATTTCTCTCCTTCTCTTTCTCCCTCCGTTCCCCTCTGTCTAAAAATAAAAAAATAAAAAATAAATTAAAAATGGAACTGCCTTATGACCCAGTGATTCTACTTCTGGGCATATATCCAAAGAAATGTACAACACTGGTTTCAAAGAATATATGCACTCCAATGTTCATTGCAGTATTATTTACAGTAGTCAAGATATGAAAGCAATCCAAGTGCCCATCAATAGATGAGTTGATTAAAAAGCTGTGGAACACAGATACAATGAAATATTACTCGACCATAAAAAAGAACGGAATCTTACCATTTGCGACTGCATGGATGGGCCTAGAGGGTATTATAGTAAGTGAAGTAAGTCCATCAGATAAATACAAATGCCATATGATTTCACTTACACATGGGATCTAAATAACAATATAAATGCAGAAACAAAGCCGAAACAGACTCATAGATACAGAGAACAGACTTACCGTAGCCAAAGGGTTTGGAGAATTTGGTGAGAAAAGTGACGGGATCAAGAAGTACAGATTGGTAGTCACAAAATAATCACGGGGATGTAAAGTCCAGCATAGGGAATAGAGTCAAAGATAGTGTCATAACTGGGCATGGGACCAGGTGGGTACTGGAAATATCAGGGGGAACACTCTGTAAAGTATATGATTGTCTAACCGCTATGCTGTACACCTGAAACTAAGACAAAAACAATAAAATAAATCTGGGAGTTATGGCATAAGATAACATTAAGAACTATGAGATTGGGTGAGAGAACCAAGGAAAAGTATAGATAGGAAAAAAGACAAGGGCTAAGGACCCCAACATTAAGAGGTGGGTCAGAAGAGGAGAAAACTGCGAAGGAGAATGAGAAGGAGTAACCAGTAAGGTGGGCGGAGACACAAGAGGATGTAGTATCCTGGAAATTTTACCTTCTGCCTATAAAACCTACATTTTGGGGGCTCATTTCACCTTGTCCTGCCCTTCTAATCACTATGCCCTGACTTTGTATCTATAAAATTAAAAGGAGAAATCATTATTTTTGGAGATATATCATGTTAATAATTCCAAAAAGGTATTCAAAGGATGAATAATTCAGTAATGTAATGTGGAAAAATATAGAATTCATGGGGAAATGAATAGAAGGTAGCCCAGGAAATGACTCGAATTAACGTTGATGCTGTATCGCTAGTATAGGTCTGCTTACTCGGCTTCGCTGTGGTTGAATTAATGGCATGATTCCTTAGTAGGGAAAGAAAAATGTTGTGAGCATTTGTGTCTACATGGCTGAATTAAATCCCTCCAACAATGAAATATAGTTAACATAGTATCTTGAAAAGAACCCTAAGTGGGATTTAAGGAACCTGGATTCTAACTACGCTTCTGTGGCTGACTGATTGCATTAACCTCAAATCTATCATTAACCTCCTTGTGCCTCATTATCCTCATTTCGCCAAATAAGAAAAATGAAATATTCCTTCCTTTCCTACCTCACTTGAATGTTGTGAATTTAAATGTGTGAGAAGTGCTTGAGATGCATAAAATTTGATGGAGTGTTTTATTCATGAATTCGAGGCATCTGAAGAAATTTGACCATGATGGAAAGTTGCTTCCTAGCACATTTTTCCAGAGTGACATTTCTGTTACTGACCCACACATTTATGCAGCATGTTACCTCCTCCAAACTGTAAAGCGAACACAAATCAACCTTATGGATAAGCATTACATCTGTTTACTTTCTATTGTTTCATAAGAGTCATCAGTCACCTATTTGCTAATTCAATGTATGTTCATCGATCGTATATAAAGCCTCAATGCCTAAGTAACGATGATGGAGCCTTCCATTCTTATATTCCACTGGCATGTAAAGTGTGCTGAAAACCATGATCTCCGCTGTGCTCTCAGTTGCATGAGGTTGGTACGACAGATATGCCTCTTCCTATTTTAACTTTATTTACTTACTATTTCCCTGGTTTATTAAGACATAATTGACATATAACATTGCACAAGTTTAAGGTATACGGTGTGATGATTTGATGCACCTCTGCATAGGGAAATGTTTACCACAGTGAGGTTAATTAACATTCCTTCACCTCACATAATTACCATTTTTTGCTGTTACAGTGAGAACATAAAAGCTTTACTCCATAGCAGCTTCCCAGTATGTTCCCCGGTTTGGTTAATTCTAGTCACCAAGCTGTACTTCGATCCCCAGAACTTACTCCTATACAACTGAAAGTTTGTACCCTTTTACCAGTCTCTCTCATATCTCTCCCAACCCTTCGCCCCTGGAAACTACCATTCAGCTCTCTATTTCTCTAAATCAGACAGTTATAGATTCCACATACAAGTGAGATCATACAGTATTTTGTCTTTCTCTGTCTAATTTATTTCATTTTACATAAATGCCCTCATGGTCCATTCATGCCGTTGAAAATGGCAGGATTTCCTTTCTATGGCTGAAGAATATTCAGCTGTATGAATACACCACATTTTTTATCATTCAGCCCTCAGCGAACACTTAGTTTGTTTCCATGACTTGACTATTGTGCATAATGCTACAATGAGCAGGGGAATGCAGATATCATGTCGATGTTGTTTTCATTTTCTTTAGAGAAATACCCGGAAGTGAGATTGCTGGATCATACGGTAGTTCTATTTTTAACTTTTTGAGGGACCTCCATGCTGTTTTCCATAGTGGCCGCACTAATTTACATTCCCACCAAGAGTACACAAGGCTTCCCTTTCCCTCACATCCTCACCAGCATTTGTCAATATCTCGTTTACAATAGCTATTTGAAGAGTTGTCAGGTGATATATCTCTGTGTTTTGGATTTGCATTCCTCGTACGATTAGAGGTGTCGAGCTCCTCTTCACGTACTCGTTGGCCATTTGTACATCTTCTTTGGAGACATGTTTATTCAGGGTTTTTTTTGTTCTTTTTGAACAGGACTGTTTGTTGTTTTGCTATCAAGTTTATGAGTTGCTCATATATTTTCTATATTAACTGCTTGTCAGATATATGGTTTGTAAATATTGCCTCCCATTCCATGAGCTTCCTTTCCATTTTGCTGTTTGTATATTTTGCTGTCAAAGAGCTTTTCAGTTTGATGAGGTCCTACATGTTGATTTTTGCTTTCGTTGCCTGTGCTTTCGGTATCATATCCAAAAATTCATTGGCAAGACTGATGTAAATGAGCATTTTCTCTGTGTTTTCTTCTAGGAGCTTCACAGCCTCAGGTCTTATGTTTGAGCCCTTTATACATTTTGAGTTAATTTTTGTGAGTGGTATAAGATAGCGGTCCAGTTTCATTCTTTTGAATGTGGATATGCAGTTTTCCAAATGCCATTTGTTGTAAAAACCTGCCCCTGTTTCTACAGAGCATTCTTGGCTCCCTTAGTATATATCAGTTGACCGCAGTATTTGTGGATTTACATTTATTTTTATCTCCAATTTCTTTCATCAATATCATAGAGTTCTCACTATATAGGTCTTTCACTCTCTTGGTTAAATTTATTCCCAAGCATCTCATTGTTTGTGATGCTAGTGTTTATTTTATTTTCAGAAAGTTCACTTTCAATGTATATAATGTAATAGATTTTTGCACGTTTATTTTGTATCCTAGAACTTGCTGAATTCATTTAGTGGAGTCTTTAGGATTTTCTCTATACAAGATCTTGTCACCTGAAACCCAGTGTAGGGTGCAGTGCTGTACAACATGACCTTTGGCTGACTTAATTACAGTCACTAGATTTTTTAAAATAAAATGCATAATATCTAGAGAAGGATGTATTCTCAAACAGGAGCAGTAGATCAACTTCTATAAAATTACCTTATTTTTAGAGGTTTTTTTAAAAAGTTGGTATAGACCTCCTCTGATTAAGAAATCATTCTAGCAGTACTGTATGACATCTGTGTTTCCCAGTGTGACAGTCAGGTAAAGATGTCCTCTGCAAAATCTTGAAAAAGTTTACATCTATCGTGACATAGACAAATTCACTTTAATTTGGCTTGGCAGTCGTATAGTCTTAACTTCAAAGGCTGTCTCTGCTTGGTTGCTATATGATCTTGAACTTGTCACTTACCCTTTGTGAACCTCAATTTCCTCATTTTAAAAATGAAGATAATGAGACATCTAGTACCCATTTTGAAGAGCAATTTGTTTGTTCAATCACCCATCCAATATTGATTGAGTACCTCCTATATACCAGATGTTGTTCTGGGTGATTGATTATACTCACCCAGTAGATCATAAAAATAAAAGGTCTTATTCTCAAGGATATTAGATTCTAATGAAGGAGAGGTAAAAATGACACAATTTTTGGATGCTGGTGAGTTCTATTCAGAAAATAAAAGTGGGCAGCGTGGTGTAGTGTAACTGGAATGCAAGGTGGGAGGTAACACTAGAGAAGTCACATAAAGGACTCTCGATAAAATGACATTTGAAGTGGTACCTGAACACCAAAAAGAAGGGAGACTCCTAACAGTCACCCAGACAAAGGGAACAAAAAGTGTGGAGCTTTAAAGCTTGGATTATCTTGGCCAGTTGAGGAAATAGCACGAGTGGCGTTTGGCGATAAAGGAAATGGGTGCCAGGAAATGAGGAGAAAGATGTGGCAGGTGCCAGATGATGTTCCATCTTCTAGGACACAGGAAACAGTTTGGAATTTTTTCATAAATTAAATTCCAGGAGATTAGGTTTGTTATTGTAATTTTTTCATTACCAAACAAGGGGCCTGTGATGTGATACGAATTTTGTATAAACACATTTTTGTTAGGTGGGGCACGCATTATGGGAATTTTTGTAACCCTAAAAGAGATTATACACATAAAATACGTAGTGTGGTACCTGGCATGTGGGAAATGTTAAAAACCAAAATCTACCCATTGATGTGCATGATGGCATTGGCGATGGTGAGACCAGTGTTTGTGAGCGTGGTGGTGAGGATGATGGCGGTTGTATTTAATTCCCTAAACATCTGAACATCTGCATTTGACCCGCAAATCTAAAAGTATACGTAGCAAAACCTACAATCTGCTCTTATTTCTTCACAACTTGGTCAAGGTTTGAGTGATATGGCAGATTGCGCAGGCGCCTGGGTCACCCTTCAGTGGTATCATCCCCATGTTTGAGCTCCCCGCTAAGATGACGATGGTCCAGGCTTCTCTGACCTAGAAGTCACTGAGACCTCAAAGAGAAGAGCGAAACGAAAGCAGAAGGGGAAAAACAGCTTAAAAAGACCGAAAGTGTTCTGGGACCCACAGCTGTCCTTTTAAAAACTAGCCTACCTCTGAAAATAACAGTGCTACAGTAGGGTTTAATAACTCTTTGTCACTGTAGCCATTTGCCGGTGGCTAACCTTTAAAATGGCGCGAATCCTTTGGCCTCAAAATCAGAAGCCAAGGAAATAAACCGGGGCACCACATTTCCTGTAGGAAATATCAATGTCTCACCTAAGTTTTAAAAATTTAACCCTAGATTCAGCAAGAAAGCTCATTGGGGAGTTCTTTATGGCAAGCTTTCATTTGCTTTCAGGATATAATGGTTACTAGTGCTCATAATGCTTCAGTTTCACCTTTGTCATTGGTGCACTTGAGTTTAACCCTGAATCAATACTTAAATAGTACCTTTGAAGGGGGCCGGGGGGTGTGGTGGTATTAGGTGGTAGGGTTGTAATTTTAAACTCATGAAGCATTGAGGAAATAATCACTCATACCTCCCTGCCTGTCAAATTGGCCTCTAATATTTCCATATCTTAAGAGCTATTGAGGGTTGGCAACTATTGTTTTGCTGCTATGACTTCATCATAAAATACACTTTTATTCGGTGGCTAAAAGTTTTTGTTGAATGAATGCATGACCCTTTGCCTCTTTCTAGTAACCTAATCAAATAGTGTTGAAGAAAATAATTCAAGACTTTTCGGTATATACACTTTTATTTGCAGTGAAAAGTGTTTCACTGGAAAAAAGATCTCATAGCTTAACTAAATTTGTACATGATAACGTTAATTTGAAAGAGAAAACAAATTTTTTAGTATAGGAAAGATAAGAAAGAGGAGATTGTTCTGGATACCCATAGCAAACTCTTAACTATCTTTCATATTTAATTTTTGGCCAAGGTGTTGAGGTTGGGGGTAGGGGTGCTTAGGGTGACAAACTACCAGAGTGATTAAGCTAGACATTGCATTGAGTTTCTGTTATACTGTATTCTTCCAGACTTTGTGTTTGAGATTTATCATAAAGATTTGGGCATTTTAAACATTTCTCACTATCTAGTGTCTTTCCAATTGGCAAGTGAAAGGATTTTACATAAAGAGGAACACGGGTTATAAGGAATATTTTAAACCCTGAATTTCTATTTCATTTTTTCTTTCTTAAACATATTTCCCTGAATGATGAATGTGGGTGTTGAAGGGTGATAAATACCACCCGTAGGCTTTAGAGCCTAAATGTTGAATTTGACACACAGAGTTTAAAAGTGCCATGAAAATTTCTCCAGAACTAACATTCGCGCAATTTGGGTTTTACAGGCCACTCAGTAGTTTTGAATGATGCAATTATTTTGAAAAAGTAACCGTATAAAAAGCTGTGTTCAAAGAATTGATACTTCGCGTTCACCAGAACATAAATGGCGATTGATTTGCTTGCTATTTGGAATATACTTTAATTTCTTAAATTATATTTCAAATCATGAGCATTTAATTAATTCATGATTCTGTACAGCAAACAGAATCTATTAAAAGGATTGGATATTTATTTTAAATTAGAGGCGTGAAGGGAAAAATAATAAAAACATTGAATGCCCTTTTAAAATATTTTTTTCTGTCAGCCATCTTAGGCAGTTATAAGATATATTCACAAGGAGCACTTTTATAAATTTTATAAACAAACATTTTATTAAACATTTCTGTGTTGACCGGAGTAACACTGGCCATGGCACGCAAAGGATCTTCACCATTTGAACAGCTAGTTTTCTGTCCAATCATACAACGTTATTTCTGTTGCAGTGAAAGTAACGTTCATGGAGAAGGGCATCTGTGTAGAAAGTTGAAAGCAAATCGCCATGCGAGTTCCTATTCTTGTGGATTACCTATTTTCTCAATAACTTTTTCATTGGATAGTAGCGGTTACATCTAAAAGAAAATAGACAGCCCCTGTTTTCGTCGAAGGGATAAATAATGTACGTAACGAACACTCCTGGGCATTATGAGTGTGGATACATGTCTTTGCATGTAGGGCCCCATTGTGTTCTTACCATGAAAGTGTAGAATTCACAGGCCAAATAAATGCCTTGTGCCTTTGAGTAGCGTATTGGAAGAGGAAGAGGAATTTGAAATACTGTCAAGGGTACTTGAAATGCTAATGGAGCAGTTGTTTCAGTATTTAGGAGATTGAACAAAGCCAATGTATTTTATTATGTGTGATCATTAAAGAAAATGCATTTATCAGAATGCGGTTGTGAGCAGACATGTCGCAAAGGCTGAATTTCTTCAATTATTAAGTAGAAGCTGTGGATACCTTTTCATCCAGTATAATAAAATAGATGAAACGTAGCCAGAAAAGAATTAAGCTTATATATGTAGGCGCATGTATACTGGTCAAGAAATGGGTGTGCCCTTATTAATTAGCTACTCCAGTTCGAAGAGTGATAATGAAATATAAAATGGTTCAGCCAGAAAGATAGATAGACGGTAAGCAGTTAGAGACAACCAACATGGCAAATGCTAACAGTTATTGAGTCTGGGTGGAATTAGATGGATGTTCATTGTACTGTGACGTTTTTTCTTTCAGCTTTATTTTGTACTGGTTTCCAGAGCACAGATTAGTGGTTAGACGATCCTGTGATTTACAGAGTGGTCCCCTCAGAGTTTTTGGTGCCCAGCGGACACCGTACGTAGTTATGGCGACACCGACTGGGTTCCCTGTGCTGAGCTTTACGGCCCCTTGGCTATTTTGTAACTACGAATTGTACTATCACATTTTTTATGTTTGAAACTTTTCACAATAAAAGCTTGAAAAAATTAAAAAGTGGGATGAAAGTAAGTGTAAAAAACTAAAGCCATCCCGAATACAAATTAAACTCTGATTCAGTATCTACCCTCAGACCCCACAATGTTCCAAAATGATTGTTAAAACCACAACTTATCCTTGTATTCATGAAGTACAGAAGGGACAGCTAATAGAAATTTCTGGCTGATAGACTGTTACAGAGCAGAGAACAGTCCATGTTTTTTAAAAGTTAAACATCAATTTGCCCCCTTTCTCCTATTAAGGAAGTGTTCCTTAATTGTGCTAACATGTCGAGTGAACTGTTCTATTAGATTTTTAAGATCCAGGTATAAACACCTCGTTAAGGTTACATATTTCAAAGCAATAAAACACCAGAAACTGCTGATTTTAAATCTCATGGCCGGAGGATAATTTGCAACAGAGGTTTATCTGTCAAGCATGCAGAATTGCTAACATTGTTCTAAAGACGGGTGGGTGTGTGGGCGTTTGAGCCTTGAAAATAGCTGTTTATATCTATCGAGCTGAGATTGACGGTTCAAAGTGCCTTCTCTGTCAAGTTCTACGAAATCAATTTTCTCCTCGTGGTGTCGTAGACCATTTTACCAATTCAACTCAGATTGTTAATGTCATTTCCCCTGGCACCACTGTCTGTCCCTCTTGCAAAGCACAGAAATGGCATGCATAATTGTTGGGTTTTCAAACACATGGACCAATGCTCTCTACAGCTTCCGTTAGGTTCAGAGGGGTCTGGCTTATAGAATCCCCTCTTGGCGCAGAGGAAAGATCAGTCTCCCATTGTCCCTTTTCCCTCTCTACCTATGAGGTGCGAACACACAAGCAAGTGATTGCACAAACTAAAGAAGGAATTCTCAAAAATGAACATGCCTCCGCTCCACCAGGAGCACTGACCCCAAACCCTGAGCTTCTGATTCAGTAGATCGGGGATGGGGCCTGAATATTTGCATTTTTAATAAGTGTGTAGGTGATGCTGGTGATGTTGGTCCCAGGACAGCATTTTGAGAAACGTCAATATAGACATTGGAAAATTAAACTACAGTTCCGAAGAATCGTGTTCCTGCCCCTGCTCTACTTTTGAGATCTAGCACATTGACCAGACTTACAACGTTTCAGTTCTATTCATGCTCTACCAGGGGTGTCCAACATTTTAGCGTCTCTGGGCCACGCTGGAAGAAGAAGAGCTATCTTGGGCCACATATTAAATACACAAACACTAATAAAAACTGATGAGCAAAAAAAAAAAAAAAAGAAAGAAAGGTCCATGCATAATTTTCGTGATATCCACCACCACAGATAAGTAAAAAAGTCCTCACGTAATAACGCTAATTATGCAGTGGCCCTTTTGATAATATTTTAAAATCGTCAAGTAAGTCCCAAGTTTCTGATCACTAATGTAGAAAATATACATATGCAAGTAATAAAGCTAAGTAATGTTTTAAGTAAATTTATGATTTTCTGTTGGGCCACATTCACAGCCATCCCAGGCTGCATGCAACCCGCTGACCGCTGCTTCGACATGCCTATTCTATACCATGGGTGGTTAGATTGGTCTAATTTACAACTAAATAGGATATGATTCTGATTCACTACACAGTGTACCACAGAAGGATAAATGTCTTTCGTTCCTAGCTAACCTCATTCATGCTCTTGGTTTAAATTACAAACTTCCCTGCAAAGCCTCTAAAATTTATATCTCTAGCCCTGAACTTGCCCCATACATGCTGGCCTTATACAACCCATCTGCCATTTAACATCTCCACTGTCAGAGGCAGCTTAAATTCAACAAACACCAAATTGAACCAATGATCCCTTCCTTAAACCTGATGCACGTCCACTTCGCTCTATCCCAGTGAACGACACCACCCGTTGCACCGGTTAGAAGTCTGAAATTTTACTTGATGCCTCCTCACGGTCCTTCAGAGCACCTTATCTAATTCATCATCTAATCTTCCTGATTTAACCTGAGAATCTCTGCAGTTTTCCTGTATGTCCATCACTGTCCTGGGCCAAGCTGCCGTCATCTCTTATCGGGATGGCCACCGTGACCCCTGAATTGGTCGAATGAAAATAAAATTCTGCGCCCAGCCTCCAGAGTGTTCTCTCTGCAGCCAAACTGATATTTTAAAAATGGAAACCTAGCCTTGTAACTTTTCTACTTCAAAGGATTTTTATTGCTCTTGGCCCTAACACGGCCTACAAGGCCCAGCATGGCCTGGCTTCTGCTACGGTTGCGGTGTTCTCTTTCACAACTCCTTTCTTAGTATTATTCTTTGTACTCCAATCACACTAACTTCTTTTTTTAGATCCTTCTAAATGGTGAGGATCTCTTCTGACTTTGCACATATTTTTCTTCTGCCAAGAACTGTGCAGACATTCAACACAAATTTGTCAAACTAATGAATGAAAAATTACCCCTTAATATTTTTCTAATGTGGGTCCAAAAATGAGGTACCCTTTGGGGTCTGTGCTTTAGAAACTTCGGACCCTATGTAAACTGAACCAATAGCTTTACTCGGGCTTCGGTCTTAGAATATGATTTGGCCTCTTGGCCTGTGACTCTCCTGAGAGGCGGGTGCACCTCTCCAGAGTGAGTTTATACAGCAGAGCCATTGAAAGCAAACTCAGCTTCAGATAGCCTTAGTTCAAGTTCGGGTTCCACCACTTCTTCTCTGTGTGGCTTTGGATAACTTAATCTTTTAAGTTTTGGTTTCCTCTTCCTTTATTTAGAGATGCCGATAGTGCCAAATTCTAAGGGTGTTGTGACAAATGAATAAGCATAATTTATGATAAGCACTTTGGGTAGTGCCCATTGCATCCTGAATGCTCAGTACATTGAATCTATTAGCATTATTCTATTAGGCGTTTCCAACATTCAGTACACTTCCAGGTGAGTAGTAGGAGCATAGGAAAAAGTTTTATGGAATTGCATAGATTTCATATATGGCATCCATATAATGTTTTAATTCTTTACGTATCTCTGAGTATTATTTATGTATCACCTCATAGAATTGTCCTGTTCTTAATTTATGCAAATCATTTCAGGTGGAAAGGAAAATCAAGAATTCAAAGAGTGAAATCAATAGAGTGCTTAAAATATGGATTACTTCATAAAACATCTACCAACCTAGAGATTAAGGCGAACAGTCTATTTTCTTTAGAATTCTTTTAATTCAACAAACATTCATTGAGCATTTAACTATATATAAGCTATGAGAGACATAACGATGAATAAACCATGCCACCATTAAAAATTTTTTTTCAATTATGGTTTACATTCGATAGTATTTTGTATTGGCTTCAGGTGTACAGCATAGCGGTTAGACAATCATAAACTTTACAAAGTGTTCCCTCGACATTTCCAGTCCCCACCAAGCACCATATATAGTTATTACACTATTATTGACTGTATTCCCTAGACTGAACTTTACATCCCCGTGACTATTTTGTAATTACCGATTAGTACTTCTGAATCCCTACACCTTTTCCGCCCAGCCCCCCGACCTCCCTCCCCTCTGGCATCTATCCGTTTTTTTAAGAAGTTCACTATCTCATAAGAAAGTAGATTCCCACAAATAACCGCGCATCATAAAGTGGTAAATTTAGGGTTTAAAACAGACCAAAGGGTTTGTCTCACATATGAGAGGTGCAATTAAATTTACTTGCACGACTTCAGTTTCTGAGAATCCTTTCGTTTTTTCCCTTTCACCTTTCGTGCTTCGCTTTCTTCAGATGCCGAGCATCCTTCTCCATGGCACTTTCAGACCTTTTCCCTCAGAGGGTAGAGCCGTGGTTCTCAAAACGCGCTCCTCACATCAGCATCGCCTGGGAATTATTAGAAATGGAAATACTTGGACCCTCCCTGGGAGATACTGAATCAGAAACTGGCAGGGGGCCCAGGAATCTGTAAACAAGCTCTCTAGACAATTTGGATGCACGGTCAAGTTCAAGAACCACGAAGAAAAAGACCACTTCGTAATAGAACAGGGTTTTCTGGTTAGCATCAGTTCTGATCTTAAGTACAGAGATGCTCACGGCGGATTTCACCTGTACTCGCTCTTTTTCTGTGTGCATGTGGTGTCCACGTGCACAAGGTGAATGCACGTTTTCGGAGCTAGTGTGATAAAACTAGGCAAGTCCCCCTTGAAGGCCAGCAGCTCCTCAAGGTCATTGTGTCTTCACTGATCTCCTTCAGTGCTTCTGCAAAGTAGGTATTAACGTGGATTCCTTTTTTTTTTCCTCTGCATTTTAAAGGGCACTTGAATGGGTGAAATCCGGTTAAACCTAGTGACATGGCATTAACTTAGATACAATTATTTTATCTCATAATGTTCATCGTGAGAAGAAAAGTTCTTATTAGTAGTACATTCCTTAAATAGCAACAGAACAAAAATCAGCATTGATGTTTATCTGACTGGTTTTGCCTTCTTTTTCTAGGGAAGAACAAAAATACTTAACATTTGGGCTCGTAACTTGCCTGAGAACGTGCAATTTATTTATCCGGAAACGTTTACAGAGGAATTATAATGTCAGTTATGCTGCAGGCACTGTGATAAGGACAGGCAATTCAAAGAGGAATAGGATAAGTCTCAAGGAACTTCCTAGACTGGTGGAGGATAGATACTTAAAACCGTTACAATGGAGTGAGATAAATAATCTAATAATAACTACTGCTATTACTGAAGGCCTACTATGTATTGGGTAAGAGGCATTCCATCATCTGCTTTTTACTCTTGCTACTTCATCTTTGCCACAGCTCTGGGAGGTTGAAATTATCATCATCAATTTACAGCTGGTAATATTGAGATGCAAAGAGGTTAAATAACTTGCCGAGGATCGTGCAGTTAATAAGTGGCGCGGTTATGATTTCAGTCTAGCCTTTAAGCTCCTTTAGGGTAGGAAGTGTCCATTTTGTTTACCATTAAATTTCCAGGGCTGAACATAGTCCCTTAAACAAAACGGATGGCAGATAAATAATTATTGAGTGAATGCGCGAAGGAGCCGGCGCCTTTGCAAAGACCTTACTTATTCAGATAGACACTATGAACAGCGTGTTAGAGGAGTGAAAAAGAGGGAGAATGTACTTGGCCTCAGGGAGCTGAGAGGGCTTTTCATAAAATATGAAGAGGAGTCCAAGTTGAACAGACAAGGAAAAAAGATTGGTGGCGAACCGGGCAGAGAAGAGCTAAGGGCAGAGGAGGGTGGGAGTGCATGGCATGTGTATGAAAAGAGGATTAAAGGGAAGAGGGGTGGGGGGAAACAATGGAGAGAAGACCATGCTACTGCCTGCTACACTTTGTGGTTCAGAAACTGTCTGTCCCAGGGCCAGCATTTCTGAAAGTGCAATCTATCCACCTCCTTTTAGAATTATCTGGGTGTCTCTTGATAAAAGCTGTCAACAGCTTATCTTTATTCTAAATCGATCGAATTAGTGTCAGGGGCTAAAGACCTGGATTCTCTATACTTTTTTAGAAATACAGTCCTGGCTGGTGTGACTCAGTGGATTTGAGTTCCTGACTGCAGACTGAAAGGTCGCCAGTTCGATTCCCAGTCAGGGCACAAACCTGGGTTGCGGGCCAGTTTCCCCAGTTGGGCGCATGTGAGAAGCAACCAGTTGATACTTCTCTTAAAAAAAAACAAAAAACAGGAAAAGAAAATACAGTCCCCAGTGGACGGATAGTCATAGTAAAGTTTAGGGCGTGTGGGCAATGGGCGTCACACTTCAACAGCATCAGAATCACCTGGGGGGCGTGTTATACCGCATACTGCTGGGCCGCACCGGCAGGCTTGCTAGCTGGGTAGGTCTGGAGTGCAGCTAGAAGTTGCATTTTTCACATGATCGTTCCTCGGTGGTACTGATGCTGCTGGCCTTCATCTCATCCTGCTTTGAGAACCACTGCTTTAGACTACACTACACTTTTGTAAGTATATCAGCAAGTAGGCGACTCATTTTGATACTGGCAAATAGGCCGAATAGGCCAGAATTTGCGAAAGCCCTTTTCCACGGCTTGGCCAGTAGATTGGAGGAAAATAGAACAAAAAAAAAAAAAAAGAGAGAGAGAGAGAGAGAGAAAAGTAGATGGGAATAGTTAATATAACTCAGCCGTAAAAAAGACGGAAATCTTACCTTTCGCGACAGCATGGATGGACCTGGAGAGCATTATGCTAAGTGAAATAAGCCAGGCAGAGAAAGACCAATACCATATGATCTCACTTAGATGTGGAATCTCATGACCTAAATAAACGAACAAGCAAAGTAGAAACAGAAGCAAAGATACAGAGAACAAACTGACAACTGTCAGGGTCGGGAAGGACTTGAAGGGCTGGGTAAAAAATGGTGAAGGGATTAGGCAAAAAAAAAAAATATATATATATATATATATATGTGCACAAATAACACCCCTTTTTATTACAAAATCACAACCATATAATTCTATAACATAACAATGTCACACTCAAGCACACCATATGACATTTTAGGTGAAATGTTCAACTTAAAACTGTAAATGATTACACCCATATTATTACCCTACCAACCACGCTCAAGCAGGCATTAGTTCGACCCGACCCTGAATATAAAACACATAGACACAACAACAGTGTGGTGATGGCCCGAGGGAGAGGGAGTGGGGGAGGTAGAGGTGGGCAAAAGGGGGATAAATAGGAACAGAAACAGACTTTGCTTTGGGGCGATGGGCGCACCATGCAGAGCGCCGATGATGTTTTATTGAGTTGTACACTTGAATCCTGCATGGTTTTGTGAACCAATGTCACCCCAATAAATTGAATTAAGCGAATAAATATAAATAAATCATCCTGACTTGCCAAGGAAGGCTCAATCAACATCTGGGGGTCATAGAGCGAATGCAGAGCACTGGGCCTCCGCTCTCTAGTCCGCCATGGAATCAACTTCATTTCTTTCACTCCCTCATATCCACACTATTTCCTTTCTTTAGAGTGGTTGGGCAGAAACGTGTGAGAAATTCTAAAACTCAAGCCACTAGGTTCTTTCCCTACTCGAATATCCAACTGTTGAGCAATTTCAAGGTTTCAGCACATCTTTTTGCCTTTCCGTTTTGTTTCTCGCTTTGGCCTGTGTTGAATATGTGTTTTCCTCTTAGGCTATCTTATGCCCTCCTCCTCTTTACAATTACACTTCTATTGAATTTTGAATAACTCTGAAGAGATATATTAGCACATTTTTTTTTGAAAACCTTATTCGGAAAAGAAGGCTCGTGGAGCCAACATTATTGAGCTGATTAATCTTGGTGAGAGACCTTTTATCATCCCCTGACTTCCTGTCTGTGGTCTACAACCCACGGGAGTAATGTGGCAAAGAGCGAGTGGCTTCTTTCCTGAGGTCAGGGGCCAGTGCCACCACCTGCAGGCGGAGACATCAGAAACAGGAAGGGGTCCACCAGCTGCAGGGGGCACGCCCCACAGAGCCTGACCAAGATGAAGGGCCTTTTAAACTCCAGGCCTCTCTTTCAGGTTTTGTGCTATAAATGTGAATATTCAGGTCTGCCCTGATTAAGAGCCAGCAGATAAAATGCCTCTTTGTGAATGCCACGCTCCCTTGGCTATTCATTCTTTGTCTCCCTATCTCAAGTTATTATTTTCAGATGCATTGCACATAACTGCCATGGATACGTATTGCACTCAGGGATGGGGCGATCTTTTTGTATCCACACCTGACAAAGAGCACGGACTGCCCCGGCCATGCGTTGCTCTGCACGAATCATTAACTTCTAACTAACATTCGCACTCCCAGGTTTGTTCTCTCCCTGCTTTGCTGGATGCATTTGTAATATTAATGTCAAACTCTAATATTAATAATGCCACAATCAGATTGCAATTTGGATCGGAACAGCCAGGATCTCAGAAATTTGGTTTGGTTCATAGCAGTGATAGGTCTATAAATCAGGGAAGCAAGGGTTTGGTTGCTATTAAAATGCATTTCATGCTCATCAATCTTGAAGGTGGTTGTTAATCAGCCAGGGTGGCTCATTAAGCACCTTGGAGGATCAGTATACAATTCCAAGCAATTCTGGCAACTGTAGACATTACCAACTGAATTTGTATGAGTTTGGTAAGGTTAAGTAGAAACAGGCAGCTTAGGGCCTAGATTACAAAGTGAAATCAAGAGTGGAAGAAGTCACAAAAGCCCAAGTAAATTCATTTTAAATGATTTCCCTTGGTCTGCATGCTCACAGCCGTATTGAGGTTCAAAAGACATTTATTGGAGGACACATTTTCTTTCTCCTTAGAATCCATTGTTTGGTTTTCATTCATTCGTTTATCAAAATGTTATCAAGTCTCAACTGCAGGTAGGAACTGCAAAATGCTGGTGATAGAGAGATGAAAGACACAGCGTTCCAGGACCTGCTAGTCGAGGGGAGTCCGGCATGTAATCAAATAATGGCAGTGCTATGCTCTGAAAAGGGCGAACGCAGAATGTGATGGCTACCCAGGGCTGCAGAGTCAGTCCCAAAATGAAAAATCAGAGAAAGGAAGGGTAATTCAGGGAGAAGAAACAGTTTTCATTAAGACCCAGAGATAAAAATGTGTCAGGCATGGTTGATTCAGAGGGCAGGGACCTTTCAGCTGCCGCCTCCAGTGCTTGGCACGGGGCTTTGTGAATGTGGTGTGAAAGTAGGGGAGTTCCACACCACTGGGTGCATGGCAAACGAGGAGGAGGTGGCATCAGAAGGTGAGGGGAAGAGGGAGATGCTAATATTACATGGACACGATGTTCAGTATTCATTCCTTCGGGAGATGTGGAGTGTGGGCGCTTCTCTCGAGGAAATCCGGTCTGTTTTTACCCAATTTTGGTTTTAAGGACTGGGCTAGCTTAAGACAGCGCTAAGGGCTCTAGCTGTAGGAAAGGCTGCACTGTGGGCCTGATACAGATCAATATACTTATCATTGCCCTGCGAACGGGGTGACCTCAGCTCTCGGGACTGCTTGGAAATCCTCAGTGCCAGAGCTCATGGAACCTGCTCCTACCTGCTCAAATCCATTTGGCTTGCAACTATAGTGGGGTGTTTTCACGTGTTAGCCTACATCAAAAATTACCTGGAGGGCTTGTGCAAACACTGATTGCTGAGCCCCACCCATAGAATTTCTGATGTAATAGCTGTGAGGGAAGACCTGAGAATTTGCGTTTCTAAGAAGCTCCCAAGTGACTCTACTGACGCTAGTCCGGGCACCACAGTTCAGGGACCCCTCCTGTTAGGAGCACAGAGACTGAGCTGCTCCCTGGGCCTGGCCCAGTGTTTAGTGGGACCACTTACTAGAAATTCCCCAAGATTCAGAGAGTCCTTCTCTATTCACTCTCCAGCCTGGCACTCTCTGGCACCTTTAGAACTGTGATTGAGGCAAAAGGCTGCCAGCTCAAGTGCTCTAACTGTACTTTTGTGTAATGGCAAAACCATAACATAGATTTTGGGGAAGCTATAGAACAGATCATCAACCTCAGTAATCAGCGTTTCACAAAGTAAAACAGTCAGATTCACTGTATACATTTCGTCCTATACCTCTGCTTTCCAGGATAATAAAATAACTTTTGTCGTTGTGCTTGTCGCTGGGTATGATGTCGGTGGAAGTCTCCGAAAGTAGGAGAGGCACAGGCTTCTAAGTGGCAGAAGACTACTAGCCTCAAAGTGCCATGGATAATTTAAAAATAGACTGTGTTACCGTTATAAAGCCTTACGTGAGTTTGGGGTGAGAAAATGCAATGCCCGGATAGTCTCTCTGATTGCCCCCTCTCTGAGGACTCAGGGACCTCTGCCTCAGGCAACCTCCGCAGTGATTTTGAGTGGTCCCCACCCCAGGGATCTCAGGACAAAGCTGGGCATCATTGCCCGCATTTGGCTCGAGCCTGCTGCACGTTCTGAGATTCTCTTTCCCCTGGCCTCTCCGCCTGCCTGATCTCTCTCCAGAAACAGGAGGCATTGTACATACCCACTGTTTCTCTAGTGATAACCCTTTCAGGCCCCTAGGGAGGAACTCTAGACAAGCCATCCCCCAGAGAAACTTCTTGGTTAAATATCTTCTCTGCCAAAGGCACCTTCTTGGATTCGAATGACAGGGGTCAATAGGCGGGCTTCCACTCTGCTTTGGAAGAGTAAGGATTGAGATATGGGTCCCTGATAGATTCACGAAATGGACCTGAGATTCACGCTTCCCTTGGGATGCACTGTGAAACTTCCTCCTGGGCCTATATAGGAGCTACATGGTATGCGGTATCGGTTAGAAGCGTTTGAAGGGTTAGAAATAACAACATGTGAATGGCAGTAAGGGGACTTATGAAGGATCTGAGGATATCGTCACCCGATCAGATGGTATTTCAACAGCGGGCCACATCTGGGTAGGTCTGCATGGACCTGGAGCTCAGGGAGGCTTGTCATTCTGTGAGCGGGCACGACCGGGGCCCAGACTACGTGGAACCATCAGAGTGGGGTCAGCAATAACCTTTACTCCTATCAAGGGGACTGCTCTTCTTTTCACGTGTGTTTAGACGTCTCCCATCCCTGAGACCTGCATGCGGAGGGCTACCTCCGTTCCCCATCTTAATCCTCCCAACAATTTAACGCAATAAGGAGATTGAATGAAGACCGCGTGGACTATTTCTCAATGTGGCAGCTCTCTATGGTAGCCTTTTAACATTTCTAATGTCCTTGCTCTTAAGAAATTCCATTTCTTATCTGGCAGTGGTTGTGTGATCAATAAAAAGAATAATGGAGTGAGGCTTAGAAGGATGAGGAAAGTTACTCCGTTTATTGATGTGTTCATTCTCGTTGTCAGGAAGGAAAAGCTTTTCCTCTACCCTTTTAAGTTCAGCACTTGGGGCCTGTAAATTAAACTGACAAAAGACAGATTAGCAAGAGAAACGACAAAATTTACTTATATGTGTAAACAGGAGCGCAGAGAAAATGTAGCTCAAAGAAGCTGTTAGAATTTAGAGCTTACATACCGTCTTAATAAAGGTGGGGGGCGTAGGATTTCAAGGGATAATAAATTGTGGGGAATCACTGAGAAATATATGGGGGTAACTAATGGGAGGTAAGGTTTGTTTTAATAAGGTCTGTCTATGCGGGTTCTCATTCTGCTGCCAGCTTCTCATCTCTGGTAATAGGAGGAGCTATTCTTCCCCCTGGTTTGGGAAGCCCCCTTTAAGGAGGGATTTACAGTAAGTAGAAACCTTTTGGAAGGTTCTGGCTTTAGGCAGAAAGGGGCATCGTTGGACAGTTTAGAGTAGGAGATTGAAGTGATCTGATCTGTCTTCTTCAAAGAGCTTCCTTGTGCTGAGTGGATGGATCTTAGAGCTAAATGGGACAACAGCGACTCAGGGGGATGACACTGGAAGGCACCCTAATAGTCCTCCACACACAAGGTGCTGATGGCATAGACTCGGATAGAATGATGGGGTCACTGAGATACCTTGGATTCAGGATACTCGTCAAAGGTATAGATGATAAGATTTGTTGTGATGGATTCGGTATGCAGTATGAGAAAAATTAAGCATGATTTCTAAGCTCTTGGCTGGGAAAATGGAGAAAAGTAGAAGAGGAGCAGTTGGGTTCAGGGAGAGATGAAATAAGGAGTTTGACTTTGACCATGTTCATTTTCATC
>PVJD01016136.1:0-22217 GCA_004026545.1 Mormoops blainvillei | reverse complement strand
GGTCGGATGATCAGAATTTATGTAAATGGAGCCGTGGTCACAGTTGCCAGTGAATGGAATGAGTGAAGAGTGCATAAGAAGCACAGATGGCAGAATGATCTTTCTAAAGAGCAAATCTGAGCATGTCACTCTCACGTCTGCCCTCCAGGGGAGGGTCCTCCATTCTTCCTGGGATGACATCCAGCTCCTTGGCTTATGCACAAGGTCCTGTGAGGCCTGGACCGCATCTCACACCGTTCTCTCGGGCCCTCCTAACGGCAGCCTCTGTGAACCTTCTGTAGGTTGAGGAGCACCTGGTGTCCCCCTCACTCCGTGATTCTGCACCTGCCCCTCCCCTTTGCTGGAACCTCCCTTTTGGCCCTTTCCCTCCTGTCCATCAACACCCCAGCTCAGCGCCTCATAGCCTGAAATGCTCTGGGTCAGGTGTGTCTCTTGGCAGTCCCTTTCTCCTCCTGGGGACAAGGGCTGCTTCTTGGGCATTTCTGTGTCCCCAGCTTCTCTCACAGGGCATGCAAGGACCAGCGGATGAGTGAGCGAGTGAGTGAGTGAGTGGACAGAGAGGAGAAATGCCAGCTGGAGAAGAAAACATTCCGTGACCTTGAGGTAGCCCGCACCCTCTCCCCTGCCTCGTGCTCTGTCCGCCTTCCCATTTTTCACCGAGGTATCAGGGTCATTAGCTCAACCACATGATGCTCATCGGCCACCAGGTTTGGTGAAGCACCAGGACTCCCAGAATGTTCTCAGAAAGGAAGCTCTGGATGTCAGGTGGAGAGCCCCAAACTGTCCCCTGACAGGTGCCTGAGTGACCACAGTAGCTTGGGGTCTACTCTGCCCATCACAAAGCAGCAGAGATAGGAGGGGAAGGGTGGCACGGATGGTCAAGGGAGATGTCAGCCTTTGCTTCTGTGTTTGAACTTTGGCACATGTTCACTGCCTCACTTCACAAAGAGACGGTATGGCAGTCTCTCGGTCTTTAAGAAGAGCGATTCCTTAAGTCTAAAGGACATGACAAAGCTGTTGCTGCAGCCTTCTGACTCGGGAGCAATAATCCGACCACATCTGTGAGCACTGCCATGGGCTGGGCACTGACCCCGTCAGCACTTCTGCCTGGGCTGCCTTACGTCATACTTGTGTCAGGCTCTGTTTCTCTCTCCATTGTACGGCTGGGGGAACCCAGGCAAAGAGAGATTATAATTTGGCCAAGGTCCCACAGCTGGTAAGTGCAAATAATGCCTGAAGTGTCAACCACTTATGCTTGATACCTTTCTGAGCCTGAAGACTCAGGAATTTTCAGTTTGGGCTGAGGAATGATTCTGCTTGTGTTTTAAATAGAAAATTTGATCGTGGTTTTAACGTTATGGGACAGTGTGCCATGGTGACAAACTGGGGAGCTGTTTGTGAGTTTGGATTTTCAGTGGCCTCCAAGTCCACAGAGTTCCGTCCCATCATTTTCGCTACATGGTTCAAATGGGGCAGCTCTTTTGGATTCAGAGGGATCAGCAAAATATGTAATGAGAAATATTAGTGTTTCTCGATTTTTATCTAAATCATAACACCGGTATAGTATATTTAATTTACATATCAAAGTTATGAAAGTGAAATGATAAATAACTCATGAAGGCAAAAAAATGGCTAAAGACAGAAGAGTAATGTGCTCCGATGCTACATGTATTTAAATGCAGAAGCCAATATTTCCATTCTGAGCACTGTCAAATCCAATGTGTGTTTCTATAGCCGAGTGAAAAAATCAGAACTCAAAACGACTTTTTCTTCTCAAGATTTCGTTGCCGCCTCTGTATCCTTTAAACTGTCCAAGGAAAGAGCAGACCTGCTTACCTGGAAGACTGCTTTCACTTTTACTCTGGCTGGTGCTTCCTTCTCTACGTAAGTGATGGTGTTTCCAATCTCGTTTAACCTTTTGATTGCGTGGTCTCATGAGCTGTAACCTGCTCTCCTTCTGGATCTCTCTCGACGCTGGTCTTGATTTCAGATAGTTCTGATTGCTGTGATTTTTCTGGGGAAGACTCATCCAGGTTCAGCTCGTGCCGTCGTAGGAAGCATCTGGTCCCCCGACCTAGAATGCGGCACTATTCTTGCGACCTCTGAGGCGCTTCACACTTCCTGTGGTCTGCAGGTTTCCGGGCAGACTCTGAACTTCCATAGCACACCTTGCCTCACAGCTTTTTTACAAGATAATTTTTAATCAGCTTATCATCAATGTCTGCTTAGGTGCTGAAGTGCTAGACTTCCCAGCAAGGGCACGTCTCTCTTCCTGGGGGCGGGGCTCTCGGCAGGGTACTGACGGGTTTCTGAAAGTCAGTGACTTTCAGAAACAAAAATAATTGAATTTAGTTCATTTTGAGAGAGACGCAAACAAATGATTTCGCTCATCTGATATTGTATTAATGGGAGGAAACAAAAACAGTTTAATAAATACTTCTTATTATTTTCATATTATGGCCAATAAAGGAGAGAAAGGCAGCCCTGGAGAGAGTAAGGGCAACAAGAATGTCAAGTTCAAAGGGAAGGAGAGGGAAGCTGAGCGTGAAACATACAAGCAAAGAGCTGCAGATGGAGACACCAGAGCAGAGCGGAGGGCAGGTAGCGGAAGGGGCAGATAGGCAGTGAATTCACAATCGGAGGGTGCAGTGTGTTACTGTAGATTTTCAGTTGAAAAGGCCCATATTAATTGATTTTCTGTTCTTGCATTTGGGAATCAGAATAAATTATCATATGCTATTACCATGCTTTGCATGCTGATAGAATCTCACGCAATTTTATCTGGAGCGGTCTTCCTTGACTGGGTGTAGCCATTCTGCTTTGTTGGTAAACGTATTTGACAATAAAAAGTTTGCTTGTCAATGAAACCTGAAGATGACACTCAGGGAGGGATGACCTGTTTTTAAAATTATTTTTAAAATGATGTTTACTTTGCATTTCTCTTTTAAAAATGTATCCTCTTGCTCAATGTCAAAAATTAGAACTCTGTAGAATTGGAAAATGTAGGAAACATATGGAAGAAAAAATCATGACTCATATTTTGGACTATTTTCTCCCTCTTTTTACATATAGAACTGTACACTCTGTTTTTATAAATTTAGGGTTCAACTGTGCATTAAGTTTCTTTTTTCTTTTTGTATAGTTTTTTTTATTGTTGTTCAAGTACTGTTGTCTCCATTTTCCCCCTACCACGCCCCCGACCCTACCCATTTGCGCCTTCCACCCTCGAACCTACCCCTTGGGCTTTGTCCATGGGTCCTTTATACATGTTCCTTGATGACCCTTCCCCTACTTTCCCCCATTGTCCCCCTGCCCCCTCTCCTCTGGTCACTGTCAGGTTGTTATTTGTTTCAGTGTCTCTGGTTATATTTTGCTTGCTTATTTGTTTTATTGATTAGGCTCCACCTACAGATGAGATCATATGGTATTTGTCTTTCACCACCTGGCTTATTTCACTTAAGTGCTGGAGAGGTTGTGGAGAAACGGGAACCCTAGTGCACTGTTGGTGGGAATGCAGACCAGTGCAACCACTGTGGGAAACAGTATGGAATTTCCTCAGAAAACTAAAAATGGATCTGCCCTATGACCTGGCAATTCCACTGGGATTATACCCTAAGAATCCTGAAACACCTGTTCAGAACCTATGCACCCCAGTGTTCCTAGCAGCACAATTTACAATAATCAAGAGCTGGATGCATTAAGTTTCTTACTGTAACCTTTTAAAAATTTATCACATATTAACTTATTAAAATATTTCCCTCTTGTTGGGCATGTAAATTGTTTCCAATTTTTGCTATTAGAAGAATCTTATAATGATATCAATCTTTGCATTCTTCTCTGATTATTTCTGATTGAGTCCCAGAAATAGGAAAAGAGAATCCAAAACATTTTTTTAAGCCCTGACCACAGGGTTCCACTGGTTGGAGCATTGTTCTGAGCATCGAAAGGCCACTGGTTCGATTCCCAGTCAGGGCACATGCCTAGGTTGCGGGTTCAATCCCCTCTTGGGGCACATATGGGAGGCATCCAGTTGGTATTTCTCTTTCACACTGATGTTTCTCTCTCTCTCAAATCAATGGAAACATGTCCTCAGGTGAAGATTTAAAAATATATATATATTTTTTTATATATATATAAAACGTGTTTAACGTTCTTGATGCACTGTTCAAAATTGTGTTCCCATTCATTTATTCATTTTAACAGCATTTGAATACTCTCAGCATGGTGGGTTCTGAGTTAGTTTGCTAAGTATTTGGTGAAGAGCAAAACAAACAGAGTTTGCTTCCTGGAACATGCACTCCTCTGGAGGAGACAGAGAATATGTAAATCAATAATTAATTTAAAAAAATTACTACCCATTTCTTTTCTTTAAAAAAAACTGTGTTAAGTAGAATAAAGGAAGCAGGCAGGGGGTTGTCATCTCTAATAACAAGTGGGCTGGTTAGCGGACCCTACCCTGAGTTGATATTTAAGCTGAGACCCGAAGGCTGGGAAACGTCCTCTAGAAGAACAGGAAAGGAACACTCCATGTGTTGGAGATCCTCACGTGCAAAGGCCCTGGGGTGGGACAGAGCTCAAAACGTTCTGGGGATTGCTAGAAGGTGCTCGTGACCCGAGCGTAGGATGTGGAAGGAAAGATGGAATGAGATGGTTTGGGGAGTGGATGGTGGGGTTCCGACATGCAGGGGCCTCGTGGGCCATTACCGCCTGGAGCGTGTGTTTTTGTGGTAAGAGCACTGAAAAGCCGGTGGAGGGAGAACTGGGATTTCATTCACGTTTGAAGAGGGAGCCTGGCTGCCGCATGAATAAAAGCTCTGGAGGGGCCTGTGAGTATCAGGCAGGAGCAGTGAGGAAGGCACCTGAACAGCCACCCATGTTTGCTCTCAGGACTGTCGGACTCAGCTTGACCGCCTTGGACGTCAACTCTCAGAAAGCTTTGAGTGCTGTCTCCCTAAGCCTGTGTCTCGTATACATACAGGACTGAATCCTCACATAAGTCACTTCATTGCCATCGTTTAAAATGTCTCAGGGTTTCTGTTGACTCTAAATGTCTTTTAAAATGCTGTAGAATGAGTGAAATAATTCAAAACTGCATTTTATTCTGCTATAGATGTGATAAAATAATGCGTGTTTCTATATATGACCAAAGAATGAGATCAAGAAATGTTATTTGAAATTTTTATGCCATTTTTCTGTTGGTGGACATTTAGGTTGTTTTCACTATTATAAATAATGTTGCACCCCAGCTGGTATAGCTCAGTGGATTGAGCATCGGCCTGCGAACCTAAGGGTCTCGGGTTTGATTCCCCAGTCAGGGCACATGCCTGGGTTGTGGGCCAGGTCCCCAGTAGGGGGCACGTGAGAGGCAACCACACATTGATGTTTCTCTCCCTCTTTTCACTCCCTTCCCCTCTCTCTAAAAATAAATAAAATCTTAAAAATATAATGCTGCGATGAAGATATGCATCCGTATTGATCTATTTTCTGGGGTATATTCTGTTACAAAGTATGCCTTTGAAAAAATTATTAACCAAATTAAATGCTAGCACAATTGTACACCAGTTTAAACTCCGTCATTGATGTATAAAGGTGTCCATTTCCTGACATTCTTGTCAACTCAGGGTATTAATCTGTCTTTTTAGTCTTATGCCTGTCTGTTAGTTGGGTGAATATGTGTTAATTGACATTTTTTGGATAATTTATTAGTTATGTTATCTTTACTTATAGGAAGTTACTTTTTTTCACTGAACCTAGAACAGAACTTTAAATGGTGTCTGGGGAATAGTGGATGCTCATTTATTTCTTGTGTGTTGAATGAATGAAGACATGGATTGTTTACCTTTCTTTTGTGAATTGTTTAATATCCTTCTTTCATTGTTTGTTGGAGTGGTTGTCTTTTTCTTGGTAAGTTTTTAAAAAAAATTTTTATTTATTGATCTTAGAGAGAGATAAACCGATGTTGATTTGTTGTTCCACCTATTTATGCATTAGTTGGTTGATTCTTGTGTGTGTCCCCTGATCAGGGATTGAACCCGCAGCTGTCGCGCACTGGGACAGTGCTCTACCCAACTGAGCCACCTGGCCAGGGCATTTTTTCTCGGTAAGTTTTAGTGGCTCTTTATACAGATAGATACTAACCCATTGTCAAACACTTCAAATACATTTTCTGAATTAGTTATTTCTCTTTGTAATTTTAGTGCTTTTTTTTAATAGAGTTTAAAAAAACTTTTAGAAAGTATTTCAACCATTGCCTTGATAGTTTCTGGCTTGGAAACCATACTGAGAAAACCTTCCCCAGCCTGCAGTTATATTTTTAAATATAAATTCACACATATTTTTCTTTTCTATCAGTAGATTTAGTAAAAAAAAAAACAAACCATTGTCATATTCCTGGAATGAACTTCATTTCTTTATTGTGTGGTATTAATTTTGGTGTTTTTCTGTTTTTTAATGAATCGATTTCTGCTTTTATCTTTATTAAGCCCTTCCTCCTTCTTCACTCAACTTTTTATTTTCTAGCTTCTTGAGTTAATTTCTTAAACAATTGATTTATTTTATGTCTTATTTAATTTTTAAAATATTTAAGGCTATGAAATTTACTTTTGGTTCACTTTGGCCACTTTCCATTTATTTTGATATGTTTTGATTTTATTATTGCTTGTCTCTAGAATTCTGTAATTGCTATTTTGGTTATAGTTTTGACCCAGGAATTATTTCCAAGCTGTTGGAATAATTATTTCGTTCTAGTTTTGAAATTAATTTCTAGTTTATTTTAGCGTGAGTGTAGAATATAGTCTGTTGTTAATTTCTGCTTAGCATTTAACAGGATTTTCTTGGTTGGTTAATATTGCTTGATTTTTCAGCTATTTAGTAGGCATTAGAAAGGGAGCTCAATTCTTTATTTGTAGTATACAAAGTATGAATAAAACTTTTACATTGACTTTAATTGTATTGATCAAATCCCCTACTTTGATACTTACCTTCCTGATAAGACACTGGTATTATTTTCATTTCCGATTTTGTATTTTCAGCAGTTTTTTCTTTATAATCTTTGATGCTGTGTTATTTAGACCATGGATATTTTGACAGTGGTATCTTTATTGTGGAAATAACCATCTGTCCATTTTGCTTAAAGTTAATACTAGTCCTCTCACCAAATTCATTCTAAACATCTATAAATAATCTCTGCTTTCACTTTCTTTGAATTTTCTGGTATATTTTTGTCTCTGTGTGTTTTCTTGTCTGTATATTTTTGTGCGTTATGTTTTCTATCTTTGAGTTACAGCTTTATTCTTCTTCTTGATAAACATCATTTACTTGTTTCTTTTGCTTCCGGATTCATTTTAAGAATCTGTTCCTGATTAATTCACCCCACCTATGCTTTTGGTTTTAACTGGCACCTTTGCCTCTACATCTGTTTTCTGTTTGTTTTGAGTATTCATTTTTTCAAAGGCAAGACCTATAACTTAATATTTCAAACTGCAGGTCATTTTTTACATTTTCAAAATCATAAAGTTTTATGAATTAAACATTTTTATAGCTACATTTACCAGTTATTTAGACTAAATTCCGTTTTTTGTATTTCATCAAGACTTTAAAATACTTTCATATCACTACTTACTCATTTTTGAGGTCTATATTTTGATTGAGCTTTTGGCGATTTAGAGGCATTGAGTTTTTTGTGTTTTTTTGTTTTTTTTGTTTTTTGTTTTTTTTCTTCCAGCAGTGGTCCATTAGCATCAACCTTCTTGAGTCCTTCTCGTATACTTGAGAATATCATGGTCTTCATCTTTGTCTCTGGGTTTTATTCTCCTTTCCTCCTCCCTTCCCGTTTCTACATGATCATTGTTTTTTTTCTCCGCCTCCCTTCTCTCCCTTCTGCACGCGAATAAACTGATTGTCTGGATGTAGAAGAATATCTTCTTTCTCACATCTCTGTAGATACTGCTCCATTGTCTCCTGGACTCTAGGTTGCTAAGGAAAAGCATCCTAGATGCTTTTTTCCCTTTGCACATCGCTGACTTTGGCCTACATGCTTGTGCAATTCTGTTTTCATCCTTGATATGCTCCGGTTTCACTGAGATACTTCTCTGTGCTGGTCATGTTTCAACATTGTTTTTTCTGATGTCTGTGAGTTCTGTCAATAATCAGTTTTGCTTTATGATCATGAACTTTTTCTACTGCCTTATCACTGAATATAATCTCTACTTTGCTTTCTCAATTTTCTTTTGGGCCCACCCATTCTGGATCCTCGGTGTTTATCTTTCACATGTCACTTCACCTCACCGATGGCCTTTATCAGTTTACCGTGTGCCTCTGCGTGCTGTATCCCTGATGCCCTCCCGCTTGTGTTTTCCCTTGTCGACTTGGTTCATTATTCTTTTCTGAATTCTACGGTGCACTTAATTGCATCTTTAGCTTATTTTCTTAGTTCTGTCCTGTCACTTTATTATCTAGGATTTCACAGTTTAGATTTTGATTCATTGTTTCCGTAATTCTTTAATATCTTTTAGAGTTTGACCCGTTGCTGTTACAACATGTTCTTCTGTTTCCTGGAGTAAATCTTCATAAGGAATACGCTCTCAGGGATATATACTTATAATTTGTTTAAAAATTGTATTTACTTTCTTTTCGTTTCACCGCGAAAGTGTTGCACGAGTCTCTTCATCTTCTTGCTGCTTTTTAAACTCATTTTGAATCGGGAGTCTGTATTATATCCTCAGGTCTCCTACTTACCATGGATTAGTCTGGTTGATTTGCCTTTGATAAGCAACTTGCTTTCCTAGGCACTGTCAGATTCTCCTGTAGAACCAGGGAGGAGGGCTGTGTCTGAGGTTTATATCCTTGCCTTGAATTGTTTAGCCCTTTGTGAGATTAGGAAAGTGGGAGGAGCTGGATCGGTGGTTTACTTTCTC
The DNA here is from genome assembly GCA_004026545.1 of Mormoops blainvillei. Classification (NCBI taxonomy): domain Eukaryota; kingdom Metazoa; phylum Chordata; class Mammalia; order Chiroptera; family Mormoopidae; genus Mormoops; species Mormoops blainvillei. The sequence goes on along the minus strand of PVJD01016136.1, from coordinate 13,302 downwards.
TCCGGTTGCCTTTGCAGGCTTTAAAATTTCTTCTCCCCTCCCCTGTCTTTCCTCCTACCCTTGCATTATTTCACCACATCTCAGAACCACTGAGCTGAGGGCATATCCTGTCTCACTGTGGCATGAGACTCCAGATTGTTCCTCATCCCACAACGTCTCAATATTTAGCCACGCTGTTAAGTAATTCCCTTTAAAAACAAATAAACAAACAAACAAACAACCCCTCTCCCCCAAATAAAAACACACTGAAATATTTATGGTTTCTACTAGATTTGGGCTCAGAAGCATTTTATTCTCCATTTCCCCATCCCACTACAATTTGCCTTGTTTTACAAATAAAAATTTTAATTACAAAAGTAATACATTTCATTGTATAAATCTCTGAAAGTCTTAAAAACTATCCAAAGAGGGAAACAAAGCTTCTTATAATCTCCCCATATGGTGTGTTTTTTGACACATACTTTTAGTCTTCTTACCTATGTGCGTACATGTGTGTATATTAATATAATGTGGATAATCTACATGCTGGATGGAAACCTTTTTGTTTAGCACTATATTGTAGAAATTTTCCCATATGGCTAAATATTCTTTTTCATCATTAATCGAATGGCTATATGGTACTTTTGTTATTTTTCTTCAGGCATACCTGTGTTTCTCAGTCGTCTGTAAAGAGATGCTATGCATAGGAACTTAACAAAAGGCAGAAATGGGTGAGGCACAGATGTTTTCGGGTATAAATTTGAAGCGCATCTAGAATTGCTTTATTATTGGAAATGGTTGGGGAAGCAGTGTCTGACTCTAGCCTTTTTTTCCTGCACACACTCACCATCATGGAGACACAGATATCCCTGTTAATGGGGTGTGGAGGTAGATTTTACAGCAGGTATCAGGAGTCCCGAGATGAGTTCAGGCTGCCGTGACCCCAGCCATGTGACTCGTCACATGTCCTCTTAGCCTTATTTTCCTCAACTGTGAAATGGGGGATGGCCATACCTGCCCTTGCCTACTTTACAGAGCAATTTTATTCCTAAATAAAATTGGACTGAGCAAGTGCCTGTGCAATCGCTTATCGGATGAATAATGCCATATACTGTAGAGGGACAATCTTGGTGGCAAAAATTACATTTGATTCCATTAACACTTATGGAGCACCGACTCCGTTCAGGGACCAGTGCAGGGAATCGATATGAGAGGCACCATTCTATGCTGAAATGGCCTTGTTAGGAATGTTTCCTGTTTCTCAAATCAATGATCTTCTGGGTGACAGTACCAGCTTCTTCTCATCACTCCGATATGATTAATTCATTCATCATGTTAGACTGATTTAATATGTCGTTTTGTTTATTCAATTTGCATATCAATTGTCAGGGGTGCTGCATATCTCAGCTTACAGCAGAATCATATTAAGAGAGGTTTCGATGCTGATGCAGGTTCCACTGGTCTCCCCAGGGGCAAAAACTTTTTGGTAATTCAATACTTAGGTGCTGGGATGCAACAGCTAGACATTTTTTTTCTTTTTCTGACCCGAAGTTCAACCTACTCCTTCCGGCTTCTGTCCAGGGAGATAGCTAGTTGTGAATTATGCATTCTCACGTGTCCTCTGGTCAATGTTTGCATATTTTACCTTTCCATGGAGGGGACTGATGTTCCCTTGAGAAACTGGCTCAAACTCTTGGTACTTGACTTAAAGGAAAAGAAAGAAGGCTAATCGTTGTCTCCTTACCAGCTGTTTCCTGGTTCTTCTTCAGTCCACCTCGTGCGGGGGCCCCGAAGAGGCATTGCCCCTTATGCCGGCCTTCCACCTGGGAGAAGGGCGGGAAGAAGTGCTTGACTCCTTGGGCATTGGATTTGTTTACCTTCCTGATCGTCAGTGTAGCTCAGGGAGAGCCCCGCCATCACTCCTTAGTGCAGGGTGCTCTTCTGCTTGCGTGTCTCATACCCAGTGTCTTGGGATGGCCATTGAGGCCCCAGAACACCAGAGTTTCGGAGGGTTTTAAAGATGGTATCAGTCCTTGAACAGACCTCAATTAGGTGAGCCACTCAGGTTCACACAAGTTTTGAAAGGCAGACACAAGACTAGAATGAGAATCCCTTGATTCCCCCGGCTCTGATTCTCTTCCTTTTTCTAAATAATACTTTCAATATAGGCTCTGACTTAGAAAAACAGAATCAGCGGGTTTGTTTCTATTTATTCATTAATTTTTAAACTATTGTATGTATTTTTTTAGAGAGGTAGGGAGGGAGGCAGGGAGGGAGAGAAACATCGATGTGCGAGAGAAACGTTGATTGGTTGCCTTGTGCTCAAACCGGGGACCTGGTCGACGTCCCAGGCATGTGTCCTGATGGGGAGTTGAGCCAAGACAGTGCCCAGCCCACTGAGCCATGCCATTCAAGGCATGTTTATTCATTAACCTTGACTGCAACCTCATGAGGACCCCTGCACTAGAACCACCCAGCTAAGCTGCTCCGGAATTCCTGATAAAAAGAAACCATGAGATAATGAACAAATGCCCATTGCCTCAAGCTGCTGAGATTTGAGGTGACCTGTTACGCTGCAATAGGCAACTAGTACAGGAGGGACTTCGCAGGGACCAATGCCCTCTGAATGCTCTGTTCTCTCACCGTGTTGCTGTGTCCCCTTGGTCAGCCCTTTCTCTCCATTTGTCCTTTAAGGACCCTTCTCAAGAGATGGCTGGGCCTTCCAACATTCCTATTATCACAATTTAAGTTCTTTAAAAACATCTAAACCTCCCCCTCCTCTTGGCCACGTCCAGATAGGCTCATCTTTTATAAACACATCCAGGTGTTTCACTAAACAAAAGGCTATTGCTTCTCTGTGAAAAATTCTGCTGTTCTTCTCAGCCACCTGGTCCGGTGGTAACCAGCTTACCCAGTACCCGTTGTTCTTCCATCACATACTGAGGCTCAGAGCTGGGGTGTGACTTACTCAGTGGTTCAGTTAGGAGATCACAGAACTGGGCTTCCTCTGGCTCCAGAGGCTGTCTCTGCAAAATGCTTTAGGATACTTCTCACGTATTTGCATTGAAGTTTTTCTAATAGCAGAAGAGAATGTGTGTGTGTGTGCTCCCTGGGGGACTGGGCCATAGCCAGAGTAGCCTGCCTCAAGCTGTGCATTTCTTTAAAGTTTCATGTTTTAACTTAAAAAATTCATGTGAATTTTTAATTCTTCTCATTAATATATTCATGTTGGCTTTAACATAATATTATGTTAGACCAGTCTCAGTCATACCAGAGCAACAACACATAAACTCCAAAATCTCAGTGGCTCCCTTGATTGGGGACCACACATAGGGTCTCATAGTCCTTCAAGGTGTGAGACCACTGGCATCACAAAATACTGTAGTGACCCAAATTCCAACAGGGCCTGAGTTTTGGATTTCTTTATTTGGCTCTTAACTCTGGGACAGGCAAGAAAAAAAAATCTCAGTGGCTTACTACACACACACACACACGCACACACACACACAGGTGATTTCTCATTCAGATCACATCGTAGTGTGGGTTTTGTGGCTCCTCCAGGTGGTGACTCTTAGGTCCTTTTATCTTGTGACAATGACATGTGGCCCCTGAGGTTAGCATGGAAAGAAGAGAGAGAGGGTAAGCATGGAGTGTTATTTGGGCATTTCATGGCCAGCCTTGGAAGCGGTCCACACCTCATCCCGTTGACTGGAACCCAGTCTGGGTGGAACTGGGGGAGAGAATGGGTGTGAGGGGGTCACGTATGCTCAGGAAGAGATCAGTTAAACAGAATTTGATAAATACATAGCACTGCCTCTGCCACAAATATTTTAAATTACTACCCGAAGAGTAACATCAAAAAAGCTTTCTACTATTTCGATTATTTAATGGGTGAGATTGTGTTGCTTTGAGACCGTCGTTTGGAAGATTACGTTGAGCGAGAGAGCTGACAGTGCATTTTGGGTTCTGTGTCCAGGCAATTTCTCTTCTATTTGTGTCACAGTATCTCAACAGGACTTACTCATATAAATTGGTTATTTCACTGTGTTATGAGTGATGTCAGGGCAATCAGCAACAGATTCTGAATGCTGCCAGGCTGGTGGCATGATGCAATGTTTATTTTTTGTTGTTGGGGTTGTTAAAGATTTTATTTATTTATTTTTAGAGAGAGCTGAAGGGAGGGAGAAAGAAAGGGAGAGAAACATCAACGTATGGTTGCCTCTCGCATGCCCCCAGCTGGGTACCTGACTTGCAACTCAGGTTTGTGCCCTGACTGGGAATTGAACTGGTGACCCTTTGGTTCATAGGCCAGCACTCAGTCTGCTGAGCCACACCAGCCAGGGCATGATGCAGTATTTTAAGCTAATGTTGGTGATGACCATCAGGTTGCTTATAGCATATTGTCTTGTTTACCATCCCTGGGAAATGCTGGTCAGAGGAGTTTTTGAACAAAGAAAGAGAACCAAGAATATTTTCTTTGTCACTAATAACTTCAATGCCCAACCAAGCTATCCCCAAATTCCTGATCGATAGAGACCATGAGAAATAATAAATGATTATTGTTCTAAACCACTAACTTTGGGGTAGCATGTTATGCAGCAATGGATAATTGGAACCGTTCCCTCTAATCAACTCTAACCGTCCAGTCTTCCAGCTTCCTATTCTGGTTCCATGTTTTCATTTGTCACCAAGAACACACTGAGTTTTGCCTTGATTGCTGAGCAAAGACAGTAATGTCTTTCTCTGCCCTGTATCCTTCTGGGAGGCAGGAAGAGAAGGGCGTATTGGCTGCTAGAGTACTCAGATCCCAGGCTAGTTTACACAGGCTGGCTTTCTCCTTCCCCCCACCTTTCCAGGGAGGGGCCTTGATGAGTAAGGCAGCGTGGGCACACGTGTGTGTGGACCGACAACCATTTATCTAAAATTGGGGAGGCGCTCAGTGTATGGGCTCGCATTAGTCCCTTTATCCGGACCTACAATTCCTTTCCGCACGACCTCATTCTCCATGTGCTGTACAAATCCGCCCTTGACCATCTCAAGAGGTCAACTAGTTCAGGGCATAGCAAACTATGACTGGGGCCAAATGGGACTGACTTTCTAAAAATATGTCACTGATTTACATTTATCTCTTAAGTATTAACAATAAATATTCAATATATTTTCAAGAGAAATTGTGCCACATATGTTGCTTTAAGTAAATAGAAACCAGGAAAGAATTTGTTGGTTATTCTCGTCCCAACGTGAAAAAAATATTTACTAGGCTTAGAAGTTTGTTGGCCATGTTCGGAAGGCTGTTTAACCTGTTGGCCATCCTAAGACATTGTCATGGGCTGAGATTGTTTGAATCTGGTTGCAAAACCCTCCCATGGGACTTTGCACTCCATTAAGTGGAAGACGGCACTGGGATCCCAGTGGCGAGATTCAGATGTTTGCAACAAGCTGTCAGATGTGTGTGTATTTATATTTACCTACATAAACATATATATATATATATATATATATTTAAATATATTTAAAATTGTTATTGTGGTAAAATACATATAACAAACTTACCATTTTGATAATTTTTGAATATATAATTCAGGGGCATTAAGTGCATTCACATTGTCGTGCAACATTTACCACTCTTTATTACCAGAAAATTTTCATTATGGCCCAAGAAATTTTGTTCATTAAACGTTAACTCTCCATTTCCCCCTCTCTTTAGCCCCTGGGACTACCATTCTGTTTTCTAGCTCTATGCATTTGCCTATTTTAGGCACTTATATAAGTGGGATCACCCAGAATTATAGACAGCCTTTAAAAAAGGAAAACAAATACAACTTGACTGGAAAACAGCCGTGCTTATTCCTGTATGTATGGCCTTGGCTGCTTTGGCGCTGCAGGAGCCGGGGTGAGAAGTCGTCATAGACACTGTCTGGCCTGCAGAGCTGAGAACGTTTATTGTCTAAGTGCTCTGCAGAAAAAGTGTGCAGACCCCTGCCCTAGATGGGGGCAGGCGGACCTCTACGATTATTTCATGACCGTGGGAAAGGCGCCTCTTTCCCAACCCCCTGAGGGTGGATTTTTACTGTATGAAAGTATCAAAGCCTTTAACTCTGCTGGATCAAATTCCTCCTGCTCTCAACCTCCCTGATTTTTGCGACTAAAAGAATGCACACCATCTCAGGGCCTGGCTTGTCTCCTGGGTTTGTCCCTCTCCACAAGGTCTAACCAACCTGTGAAGCTCTTCTTCCACCTCTGAATTTCCTAACTTAATATCCTTTGTTTCTGCTTCAGGGGTGTCCAATCTCTGGCCTGTGGGCCGCACGCAGCCCAGGCTTGCTATGAATGCGGCCCAACATAGAAAATCGTAAATTTACTTCAAACATTATGAGATTTTTTTGTGTGTGTGATTATGTGTCACAATGTATTTAACGTGTGGCCCAAGACAACTCTTCTTCTTCCCAGTGTGGCCCAGCGACGCCAAAAGGCTGGACACCCTTGTACTAGATAATTGTTATTCCTTTCCTTTCTGTGTAACAGAAGCCTCTTCTGATCAATACTGTCCACTACACACAATTGTTTCACAGTTATGAAACAATATCTGCTAAAATACCTGCCTTTGCAAGCTCCCCTCTTCCCGAAGGTGAGTAATGGATTAGTTCTCCTTCTTTAGATTTCGACCTTTGTGTCATTTTATCTCCTCCGTAAAGAAAAGTAATATTTCGACCTAGAATTCTAAAACCATGATGACAGTACCTATGTATTCAAAGTCATTTCTCATTTTACTATGCATCTGTTTACAAATACAATGCAGATGATCATTTTGCTTTATGGTTCCAAGATTTATCCTTTTAACCATCCTGTTGAACATACTCTTTGGTGAGAGGTGGTGTCCGAGAGTGAGGCAGAAGTTTCTAGGACATCGGATTTACTGTGGCCTTGAGTCGTCAGCAGCTTTGTTCATTATTGATTTGTGCCCATTCGTGTGGAAGTTCACACACCTTTAAAAAATCAATCAGTTTGCTCTCCTCAAACAAAACAAACCAAAAGTCCCATGTACCAGATGATTTTGCTATCAGTCACTTACTAATTAACATCTTCATAAATGTCAACATTGAACAAAACCTCAGTGAGCTGTCTCAATCAGACGTTGGCAAACATTTCTATAAAGGACCAACTAGTAAACATTTTTTTCCATAAAACTTTATTTACAAAAACAGGCAGGTTGTTTGTCAACAACCCCTGTTCTAAATCATCCATAATTATGCTTTTATTTTCAGCCTTTAAAATGGCTTGGAACAAACACATAGACTTAAGTTTTCTATTCTAAAAAATGGGTATGATAATCTCTTGTGGTACCCACCTATTCATTCACTAATGTCCCTACACAGTGGTTATTGTGTACCTACTGTGCGCGACACACTGCGTGATGATGTAAAGACATGACGCAGGATAGATGTGGACTTACTTTCTAGCAGATGCTGCAGGGATCAGGGATAAAATGCGGGTAGTTCCTAGGAGACGATAGGCGCTTCATAAGTGGCAGCTGTTACTGTTCCATCATCATTATGCTCACTGGTGTTGGTGATCTCAGTTCACAAGGTACACGATTAGTTGGTCAGATGGCGCTCTCATTCCTGGCATGTCCCACCAGTTGACCCTTTGACCCTGTGTCAAGACACAGTGCTCATCTCTGCTCCAGTGATTGACCCCATCGCAGGCTCTGACCAGGGGGCTCCTACTTCTCTGCAGCCACTGTCTCTCCTGGTTTATTGCCCGCGAGAAGCATCTAATAAAAAGTCAATGACCGTGCTGGTCTTCCGTGAGTGTGTGCTTCCCCGCTGCTTGCGACGTATAATTTCATTGGCCATCATGAACCTGCCGTTCCCTGTGTGATGTAAGGCTGACCTGCTTGCGGCGCTTGGAGGATGGGAACTCTCGGTGAGACCAGAGTTGGAGGGTGCTGAGGCTTGAATGCCACCCCCCGTTTCCCACCCAAGACCCTTTCCCTGAGAGAGCAGCCCCGTGGACCACTGATCCACACCCCTTCATGTTCGGGCCACCGATTTAAGAGTAAGGACAAGATACAGACTGTGTTGTCAAAATGGACCCAGGGATATTGTGGATGGGAAGGAACCTTAAAACATTTTCAGGCCTGACTCCTTGGGTCCCTAGATGAGATTTAAAAAAAAAAGGAACTGAATCATTTTTTCCCCAACAATATTTACGGAGTGTTCACTGTATGCACAGCGCTCTGGGGACTCAGTGACAAGCAGGACAGACAGCCTGTGGTAGCCAGTCTCCGGGATGGCCCCCGAGGCCTCCTGCCTCCTGGTCTACACACCCTCGAATCGTCCCCTTGTGTGCGACTGATAGAATTTGGCAGAGTGATGACAGGCCGCTTTCAGGATTAGATTGTAGTAAGAGCTACCACGGCTTCTTTTGCGCCTCCCTCTCTGTCGGAGCCCTCGCTCTGAGGGACGCCAGCTGCCATGTTGTGAGCAGTCCTGACTGTGACGAACCCCCATCACTGCAGCTGACAGCCATGTGAGTGTGTGGGAGAGAACCCCCAGCACTAGCCAGGCTTTCAGATGACTGCTACCTCAGGTGTTACAGACCTAGCAGGTGCCATGGAAGGAAGGACAGCAGTAACGCAAGATAGGATGACGGCTGGCACCACTGTGTATGTACATGTCCATGTGTTTGTAAGTTTCAGTGTAGGGAGTGTCAGACGCCTTTGAGGCAGTGAGGTGGAAGTGACTCCTGAAGGATGTGGGGCGCTACCTGAGGAGGCAGTGGTGGGGGCAGGCCCCAGGGTGGGCAAGGACCTGGTATGCTTGAGGAACTGAAGGAAGGGCAAGAACCCAGAGTGTGACAAAGGTGACAACGTGCTTTACCAGAGAAGGTTGGAGAGGTGAGTGGGGGCCGAATCCCGGGGGCCTTGTAGGCCATGCATTGGGAGGGGTGGGATTTTTATCATCCAGACCCACTCTGCCCAGTAGAACTTTGTGTGGTGGAGGCACTAACCCCCGGTGGCTGTTTTGCACCGGAAGTGTGGCTAGTGCAACTGAGGTATGGAGTTGTTAATTTCATTTAATGTGATTGGAAAGAGTCACACATGGCAGATAGTAGATGAGAAAGTGTAGAAAGTGCAAAGGGAAGGTGGGGCAGGTTTCCAGCGGGCCAGGCACATGATTTGATGTGTACCTATAGGAAGATCTTGCTGGCTGCTGTGGGGAGAGTGGACGAAAGGTGGGCAGGGTGGGGCGGGGCTTGTGCAGGGGCCCAGGTGAGAGAGGGTGGCCGCCCCACCAGCAACTCTGAGTTCTGTGGCCTTTCTTGCCCTCTCGTGGCCTCAGGACCACGAGAGGGTTGGAGATGCTGAAGATGGGGCGTCAGTGTGGGATCGTTCCCACCTCGTCCAGCCTGATGCAGGGGCCTGTCTCCAAGGCAGTGTTTCTTACCCAGCTGCACAGGCAGATGGGCTCCCGTCTGGCAGAGGAGGTAGGACTGTCCCCAGCTCCTGGCTGCTGCGGAAGTCCCTGTTGGGCAGCTCCCTTTCCAAGGCCGAGGTGTAGCTGCGAATCTGCACAGCCCCTTGTTGCAGGTGATTTTCCTGCCTGTGTTTTAGTTTCTTCATCTGAAAATCGGGTGTTACCATAATACTAGCAACCTGAGTTCGGAACCTCCCGAGCCTCAGGTGAGGTCAGCCCATCTGAACCGCCTGCCACAACGAGTGGTACGTGGTAGGTCGATGACTGCTTGTTGTTGTTTGCCTTCCTGTCGTCTCCAGCATCACGTCTGAGCTAGGACCCTCTGGCTCCACGTGCTGACTGCACCTGGCCGCACGCGAGCCTCGGGGCTGGAAGGGCCAGATCCAGAAACGGCCCTCTGAGCTGTTACTAGGGGCAATCCAGGGCTGGATTTGTCGGCCGCTGCAGAGGGGAACTGATGAGCCCACGTGAGCGTAGGTGGGCACAGGTACCAGAACCTTCTGGTCCATTTTCATCACATGCTGGTTGTTGCCCTAAAATGGACAGATAGACATCCCAGGAAGCTGATTGGCTTTGGGGATAGTGGATGCTCCTTGGTGACTCACAGAGGAGCTGGAACACCCCCCAGGTCTGTGTTGTCCCAGCCAGTGACACTCTGGACGTGCTCCTGTTAGCTAAGAAAATCTGGCTTGAGGGTCCTCCCGCCTCCTGTGGCCTCAGGAAAGTGGCCTATGTACCACGAAGTATCGTTTCAGATAGTGTCAGGTCCTCCTGTTGATGTCAGGTATTAATTGAATATCATATTAATATACTATCTTTTTTTTCCGACTGCTCCGTTTCTGGATCGAATGATTTCCACAGATGAAGGAAAAAATTACCAGTGAGCCCAGCCTTTGTACCCCGTGGTACTAGTTTTATACCCGCATTGTCTGGCCTTTCGGGGCACCACTGGTTCACTGGGGTTAGCTCAGCCTTCGCGGCTCACTTCTCTCTCCCTCAGTCGCGTGGCTTCAGTCAGCCCCCTGGCCATGGGCCGTCCCTTGAGCTAGGACACACACCTGACCTTGGGGCTTTTGCTCTGGTTGTTCTAGACACCTGCAGCACCCTCCCCGTCCTTCCCCAGAGATGCGTGGGGCTCACCGTCTCTCCTTCGTTCAGGGTCGCCTTCTCAGTGAGGGTGGCTCTGACCACTGGGTTTACAGGGCGGGCGTCCCCTTACCCCAGTCCACTTCTACTCTCCCTTCCCCATCCTGTTCCCCACCTCCGTTTTATGCCTTCGCTTTAAAAAAATTAGGTTTTTATTTACTCATTCAAGAATAGTTGCCATACAATATTATATTAGTGTCAGGTGGACAACATAGTGATGTGAATTTATGTAACTTTTGTTGGGACCACCACGATAGGCCTTGTTACCACCTGTCACTCTACAAAGTCATGAAGATAGTGCTGACTGTGTTCCCTGTGCTGTGCATTGCATCCCGGGGACTTTTATTTATTTTATAACCGGAAGTTTGTGCCTCTGATTCCCCTTCCCTGTTCTCACCCATCTTCCCAGTTTCCTTTCCTCTGGCAGCCATTTGTTCGTTCTCTGTATCTATGAGTCTGCTTTTTTTCTCCTGTTTTGTTTGTTTGTTTTTTTAGATTTCACGTGTAAGTGAAATCCTACCGTGTTTATCTTTGTCTGACATTTCACTTAGCATAATGCCTTCTAGGTCCATTCGTGTTGTTGCAAATGGCAAACTTTCATATTTTTTTTAATGGTTGAGTAGTATTCCATTGTAAGTACGCACCACCTCTTTTTTATCATTCACCTGGTGGCGGACACCGAGGTTGCTTCCATGTCTCGGCGACTGTAAACGATGCTGCAGTGGACATAGGGGTGCATGTATCTTTTTGGATTAGTGTTTCTGTTTTCTTCGGCTATACACCCAGAAGTGGAATTGCTGTATCATATGTTCTGTTTTTAATTTTTGAGGAATTTCCATACTGTTCTGCACAGCGGTCGCACCAATTTACACGCCTACCTAGAGCGGATGAGGGCTCCCTTTTCTCTTCACCCTCGCCAACACTTGTTGTTTGACATATTTATTGTTTTTGACCTGTTTTCTTCCCACAAAAAGGCAAGTCCCACAGCGGCAGGGAACTGGGTTCCTTTCTGTTCTTCTCACTGCTGTGTCTTCATTCTCTAGAACAGGGCCTGGGATACGTAGAGCGATTGGACCATAAAAATGTTGAAAAAATAAAACAACCAGACTCTTCGGTCTGCTGTTAAGGGGCCCGACCTCCAAAGCGAACTTTCGTTTTACTCTTTCAAGATCCAGTCTGCTCTGGCTTGCGGTCCCTTGACCTTCATGTCATCATATCCCTCCTTTCTCCTTCCTGAATTGCCTGCCGCCTTGCTCTCCTCTTCCCCACCCTGCTCACACACCCACCCTGCGGCCCCCAGGGCCCCTCCCGCCACCCGGCCAGCCTCCTGTTGGCGCCGTGGGCTTCGCTCGCGTTGTGACCTTCCCGCCTTTGACTTCTGACCATTTTCAGGTCTCGACTCCTCCTAAAACGCTTCATGCTTGTGGCTGGTCTTGCACAAGGAGAGTAGACTTTGGTGTCGGGCAAACCCAGATTTTTTGCCACTACTTAGTAGAGCAGATCAAGTTTAAACATTTTTCTAAGTCCATTTACTTATCTGTAAAATAAAAATATGAATAACGATATCTACCTGAGGGAGTTATTGTGAGGCCTAAATAAGATAATGTGCATGAAAGCACATGATAGGTGCTCAGGAACATTTATTGAGTGACTTTTGAGTGGCCTTGGAGTCATGGGGAGGAGGTGAGCTGCAGGACCGTATTTGATCCCAGTGCTCTGATTTTGGAATGGGAGAGTGTTTTTCTTCCACATTGAATAACGAGAAAGCTCTTATCTTTGCTGGACTCGTTCTACAGAAAGAGGCAAGCCGTATTTGTGTCAGAGATAACGTGGTCTCTTCACAAGCGTTTGTATGATAGACGATAGTAGGGGCATTTTAACTGGTGTGCTTAAGGCTTTTTCTGTCTCTCTTTACATGGTCTGTCAATTCCAGTCTTTGCTTGGCTTCTGAGTGACTTGTGTGGCATTTGAGTAGCCACTTATTTGTGAATCGAGGAGGAAGGGGGTCTGTGAGCATGTGCATTAACATATACACACGCATACACGGGGACCTGTGTGCTTGAGCGCATGTAGATAAATGCATGTATGTTAAGACGTGTGCATATTGCACGGGCGAGTACATGTGTCTTTATTTGCATGTGTGCCATTGTGAGTAACCGTGGTGCTGTCCTGCAGGCAAAGCGGAGCCGTGTGGCAGACCTGCCCAGGTAGAGCCAGACCTGGGGGCTGAGATCAAAGTGGTCGGAGTGGGGGAGTGGGGGATGGGGGCAGAGAAGAGCAGAGCGCGGAGCTTGGAGAAGTCTCTCCGGAGCAGACCCGGCAACCTGGGGGAGCTTCACCTTGGCGGGGGCCTGGACTCCCACAGTGACCCTGCCCTGGGTAACTCTGTGAACTTGAGAAGTTGCTCCATCTCCTGTGATGGATCAAGGGATTAAACAACATGATGATATAAATAGAGGGCTTGGGGCAGAGGAAAACCACTCGGGCTATGCCAGACTTTCTTTCTCAATTCACCCTTGTGGTTATTTCCAACTCGTAGGTTCCAGGGCCTTTGGTAGCCAGCATGGCTCTGACAGGCTACTGAGTGGCCTCAGTTTAACCTAAGGAGACATTTACGGGCCTCCTTTGGGGCTCCATGAAATGACCAGCACAGCATGCTGAGGACTGGAGAGCTGGACATAAGAATGGAAGAGACACA
>PVJD01016135.1:0-22221 GCA_004026545.1 Mormoops blainvillei | reverse complement strand
ACAAGCGTTAAAATGTTTATAAAAATAAACAGGGATGAGAAATTAACACAAGTAAAAGTCCAGAAAAAATGAGAAAAACTAAGGGCCACTATGATGGAATATTTTAGAAATACTAAAAAGTCACGGTTCTAAAATTTTTAAATGAAATGATATAATAATGAAAAAATATGTAATGTATAACAGTATGAATTAAAAACATACTCATACATATTTTCACCTATGTAGATGTTATAAAGTTAGATAAATTTTAGAAAGAAATAAAATATTGGTACACAGTGTTTGAGTACCCATTATTTTCATTAAATTTTTATATTTTTATTATTATTATCATATTATTTTTAATTACAGTTTGCATTCAACACTATTTTGTATTATTTTCAAGTATATAGCACTGTGGATAGACATTCATATAGATTACAAAGTGTTCCCTCTGATAATTTAAGTACCCACCTGCCACCATACATAGTTGTTAAAGTATTGTTGACTATATTCCCTATGCTTTAACTTGTACCTCCATGACTATTTTGTAACTACTAATTAGTACTTAATCCCATCACATTTTTTCATCCTGATCCCCAACACCCTTTCCTTCTGGTATCCATCAGTCTGTTCTCAGTATTTATAAGTCTGTTTCTTTTTTTTTTTATTCTTTAGATTACACATGTAATTGATATCATGTAGTATTATATTTCTAATTTGCTACAGTGAACATGTGTCACCTTTATAAATAAAAAAATGAAATCAATATTATTTTAAAGCATTTATTAAAACTATATTTCCAAGTTAATACATAGTTATGAACTTATGAAAAACAGATAAATGGCTTCATCTTTCCCACTGTAACAGAGAAAAGACCTATCTAAAGAGACATGGATTAAAACACAAAGTTTATTTAGAAATTTTCAACATGAACCAAAAATGATTTTGGTATTTTTTAATATTATAATTTATATCACTTGTACTTCTAGTATTAATGTAGCCTACACTCAATAGGTAGCTGAATGTTGTTATTTTACAAAACCTGCATCTCTAATTTTTAAAAATCATATTCTATGTAAAAATCTAAAATATTATTAAGTAGACAAAAGCAATATCATGAAAATGCATATAGTAGTACATTTTAAGTATATGCATGTATGTAATAAATAAACAAATAAATTTTAAGTATGTATGTGTGTAATATATAGAGAGCTATATAATCATTTACAATATAATTGAATTGAATATAAAAGGTGTGGAAAATACGCATCAAATTACTAACAGGAGTCACCCCTCTGGAAGGCACCAAGGGCCTGGGTTTGGAATCAGCGTCCAGCATGGGCACTTTGTCTCTAAGAGTGAAATATTTGCACTAAGAGTATAACTATTTATTTATTTACTTACCTACTTACTTACTTACTTACTTATTTAACCTACTCCAGGTAAAGACACAGCAAAGAAAAGAAATTACAGGCCAGTATCTCTGATGAACACTGATGTTAAAATCCTCAAAAAAAATATTAGCAAACCAGATCCAGTAATACATTAAAAAGTTCATACACAATGATCAATGGATTTATTGCAGGGTTGCAAGGATGGTGCAATATTTGCAAATCAATAAACATGATACATCACTTAAACAAAATGAAAGACAAAAATCACATGGTCATATTAATAGATGCAGAAAAAGCATTTGATAAAATCCAGTACCCATTTATGATGAAAACACTGAGCAAAGTGGAAATAGAGGGAGCATATGTCAATATAATAAAGGTCATATATGAAAAACCTACTGCGAATTCCATCATCAATGAGAAAAACTGAAAGCGCTTCCCTTAAGATCAGGAGTAAGACAGAGTGTCTGCTTTCACCACTCTTATCAACATGTACTAGAAGTCCTAACCATAGTGATCAGACAAGAAGAAATAAAAGGCATCCAATTTGGAAAGAAGGAAGTAAAGCCGTCATTATTTGCAGGCAACATGATGTTGTACATAGAAAAACCTATAAACTCCATATAACCATTTATTATTTATGTTATTAAAATAACACATAAAATTTAAAAAGTCACTTTTGACCCTCCCATAACCTCACTCAAAAGATAAAAATCATGCCCTAAACTGTAAAAATGTAGAAAGTACGACCCACCAAAGCTTGCCTTTGAGAATTTAACTCAACTCTATAAAATCTCCCTTCAAAATTCCTAGATAGTTTCTTTTAAACAGTCACCTTTGGACCAGCTGCATCAGCATCATTTGGAAACTGTTAGTTATGCAAATTTTTAGACACCATCCCAGACTGCCTGGATCAGAAAAATCTAAGAGTGGGGCCCAGCGATCTGTGTTTTAACTAGCTCTAGGTGCTGCCTATACACACTGAATTTTGAAAATCACCATTATACAATATAATGAGTTGGAATCAGATACTTGTAATGATTTTTGAGAAAGGGCCTGTATAATAATTTCTTTAATTGAGTTAAAAAGATTGCAATCTAACTGCACAATTATAGTTAAAACAGGAGGTAGAAAACAGTATTTACTCAGGAGGGTCACTGCAGTACACATTAGTTGTCTACTCCACTACTCATCTTTCCTAAGGAAAATCTCAACTCTGTTTCACTCCCATCTGTGGGGACCATGTTAACCATTTCCGGCCAATGTGATAGAAACAAATGTGAATGTTTTTAAGAGAATCTAGGGTCATCTTAAGTGTTCCTTTTGACTTTTTCCCCCTCCTTTTTCCTTTTTCTTTCCTGGTGTGTGGATAGTGCACGGATACAACAGCATCTCAGAAGCATGAGATTAAAAGTTACATGCTATAGATGATGTGGAAGGAAAATTTCAGCAGTCCGGGACATTTTTGACACATGGGTATGGCACCATTTCGCACACCCACCACAGTTTATCTCCACATTTCAAAAGTAAACTCTTATTTGGTGAAGCCCCTGACATTTCCTGCAATTGAACACAAACAATACAGCAAATAATGCAAAGGTTTGATTTGGGTCAGATAAAAGGAGTAAAGTAAGATGAGATGTGGAGTGGCAGGGAGGGGAATGAGAGATATAAAATGGATATAGGGCAAAGAAATAAAGGTTGATCGAGATTAATAAGAATGACATTCCATTAAACCTGTGCTTAAGATGCTCTATATTTGGATGTGAATTTTACTTATTACTCTGTGCCTGCCAGTGTTAGGTTCTGCACTTGTCTAGCAATAATCTTCGTGTTTCTATTATCTAGGCCACCCTCTGACAGTTTTTTCATATAACCAGGCAAAGGGCCCAAGCAGACCTAAGCTTCTTGTTTGCAACACAACCACAGTGTAGACACACAGGAAGAAAGTAATATAGGAAGATAATGAATAATATTCCATCCTGTTTTATTGCTAGTTCTTTTAGATCTAAATATCTGGCAGGCCTGAGCCCTATTAGTGATGACTTTTCATACCTGCTTAAAAAAATTCTAAAAGAGAACAGCAAATCCTTTAAAAAGCTTAGTCCATTCTTCTATATCAGTTCTTTTGCTGGGAAGATGACCCACCCGAGGACATCCCCGCCCTGCTACCTAGTAAGCAACAGGAACTCTTTCCCCTGGATAGATAGATAGCATTCTCTCACACTTTGAGTTCTTGATTTCAGATATAGCTGCAGTCCAGGGCTGAAAAGCCTTTTCCAACATGGCTTCTTACTTCCTATTACAAAGGTGGACTTATTCAGTGTGCCTTCTTTGTGCACCCCTGTCTGTTGATAGCAGTGATTTCACATCCCCCCTGGGGCTAGTGGTGTATTCATTTCCAAAAAAAGCATTGCCACTTGTTTTCTCTTTTTTTATAATGGCAGTAACAATGCCAGCTTTTAGCATGAAACACAAAACATTACTTACCATTGGATTTTTGTCAACTTTCTACAGGCTTGCCTGTTTTATTTTTTTTTCTTCCACCTCTGAGACAATAGATTAAAAATGTAATTTACAGTAACATTTCTACTCATAGTTTGAGCATCAGGAAGACATAACTAAGTGTGTGGTGGGAATTTTTTGTTATTTAACAGAATTTGAAAAGTACAAATGAAAAGTAACTCATTAAAGTAATATCTATCCATTCCAATTTCTCGCCTCTTCAGTACAGTCATGCTCCACTTAAAAATAGTAGTAAGTTCTGAGAAATGCGTAGCTGGACAATTCAATCATTGTGCAAACTTCACGGAGCGCACTTACAAAATCCTTGACGGTACAGCCTCCTGAACACCGAGGATGCACTTAGAAAAACCTAGATGGTACAGCCTACTGCACACCTAGGCTGTATGGTATAGCCTGTTGCTCCTAGACCCTAATGATGTGCATGTTTTCTTCCTTAAGGGTCAAAGAATTTTACATTTTACTAATGGTACCTCAGAAGACAATCATTCTCTCAGCTGTCTCTGTTTTCTTGATGGGAAAGCTAACGCATAAGAAAGCTTTGATTTTTGTACCCAAGTGTAATGCTCCAACTGAACACATTTCTCCTCAAAGACAGTGAATGGTCCTTTTGATATTTATAAGAGCTCTATAATTCCAAGAGAATGAAGCTGAAAAGGTGAATGGAAATTTGGCACCTTGCATGTAGAGCACTGGTTCTTAAGTGTTCTCAGCTATTCTTCTGTTATTAACTGTGTATGCTTTGCTCTTCAACTCCGAGAGAAACTGTGCCATTTCACAGGATACTGAAAATGTCTTAGAAAATTTCAAGTATGTCTATCCTTAGTGATGACTCACTGGTGCAGGTGGCCACTTGATTAACAATACACTTCCATGAGGTGGGACCTCTGACAGGCGGGAACTGTCTTCCTCACTTTGGCGTAAATCAGCAGTTCTCTTAGTCCTATAAAGCCTCGAGAACTCCTGGGACAATACAGAAATATTTGGCATTTTACTTCTGACATGAGAGCATACAGCATAAATTAACCTTATTCAGTAACTGTACGGTTTCTGCTCCCACAGTGTATTTCAGTCATCACTGATGAGTATAGAAAAACTTCACATTATGGTAGTTCTACTTGGAAATTCTAATAAATAATAATCAGCTAATAAGTTGCAGTCACCTCTTCCCTTTTCATTTTATTTTGAAAACTTTTGTATCTCCAAACTATGTCCGTTTCCCGTCCTGCAGGTGTTTGGCGGAGAGAGAAACACATGGGAGGTGTTGCAGCACTGCAAGCCTGGGGAGAGAAGGAGAGTGCCCCCTCCAAGGAGGCCACTCCCGTTCCCAGGTTTCCAGGGTTTTTATTGAGGCTGGTTACTAAGGGTGCATAGAATTGCTAACAATTGCATCTGTTCCCGGGGTACAGGAGGAGAGGGGTGAGAGAACCGTCAGGTAATGTTTACCAGGGCAACCAAGAGGGAGGGAACACTGGCTCCCCTTCAATGGCCGCGGCAGTGCCAATTTCCGTGTTCGGAACTCTGCTCTTGGTGTCACAGGTGCACATACCAAGGGGCCCGAACTCCCACAAGACTATACCTCTGATTTAAAAAGAAACAATCCTATTTTATACTTTATAGTGGCAATTATTGTCTTTTCAAGTTTTAATCTTTTCTCCAAAATGTTAATTAAAGTCAAGATATTATGGAAATTATTAGTTTGTTAACCTATTTTTTTCTTCAGTAAGTAAACTTAATCCTGTGTTTTAGATACATTTATTTTACATAAAAGTTCATTCTGATTGTGAGAAACCTGGTTCTATTATCTATAATCTATTGTTCAATATTGTTCAATTTATTATTTATTCACTGTAGTATACATGAAAATTAGTTTTATAATTGCTAACATGTATTCTCTGTGAGAAAGAAAAATTATCAATTACTGCACAATGTTTCCACAGAATTTTTTTTGTTTTTAGCTTTACCATCTGATGTCAAAAGTGTTTTTGAAAATTGTTAAATTCATTCTCTCTTTTTTCTCACCTTCATGAAGTTAGATTCACATGTCACGATCTTCATTTCATCCAGAAGTTTCCCAACCTTCTGATATATATGTGTGTATGTTTTTAATTTGCATACAGTTAGGTTTATAATGATGGGTTTTGACAATTTCCTGGTCATATGCCAACAGGTCCTGTGTGATACAGAACAGTTCATCACCCTAATACCTCCAACATATGGTGTCTCTATAGTCACCCACCACCCTCTCCCCCAGCCTGGCAATTACCATTTTTCACCAAGGTTTATTGAGGTGTAATTGACAAAATTGTGAAGTAAAGTGTACAATGTGGTGATCTGATACATGATTAGATTGTGAAAGGATTCACTCCATGGAGCTATTTAACACATCTATCACCTCATATATTTACCTTTTTTTGGTGAGAAATTTTAAATTTGAATTACACAAAGTGTTACCAACTATAGTCACCATATTTTCAATAGGTTTTCAGACCTTATGCATCTTATAGTTGAAAGTTTGTACCCTTTTACCAATGTCTTATTTTCTCACACCTCATCCTCTGGCAAAAACTTATCTAATCTCTATTTCTGGGTTTGTTTGCTTGTTGTTTTGTTTGTGTTTTGATTCCACATACAGTAATACCTTGCAGTATCTGTCTTTCTCTATCTGGCTTATTTCATTTAGCATAATGCCTACAGTTTAATCCAAGTTATAAATGTGGGGATTTCTATCTATTTAATGTAAAATGATATTTCATTTATATATACTTACAGTACATATATATTTATATACACATACATATATCGCCTTTTCTTTATCCATTCACCCACTGACAGGCACATATTGTTTTCATACCTTGGTTTTTGTGAACAATGCCACAATAAACATGACAGGACAGATGTCTCTTTGACATAATGAGATATGTTCCCACTTTACCCAGCTTGCTGAGATTTTTTTTTATTATAAATACATGCTGAATTTTGTCAAATGCTTTCTCTGCATCTATTGAAATTCTCATATGATATTTTCCTTGGTTTTGTTAATGTGCTATATTACGTTGACTGATTTATGGATATTGAACCATACTTGTATCCATGGAATAAATCCCTCTGATCATGGTGCACAGTCCCTCAAGAATTGTCGAAATCAGTTTGCTAGTATTTTGTGTAGAAATTTTGTGTAATTAATTTCTAGTTTCATACCATTATTGTTCCAAAAAAGCTTGATATGAGTTGAACATTCAATTTATTTTGACGTCTTTTATGGACTTACATTTAATCTATTCTGCAGACTCTTCATGTATACTTGAGTAGAATGTACACTCTCTCTGTTGGATGGCCAGTTCTGGACACATCTGTCTGCTCCATCTGGTTTAGTGTGTAGGTTAAATCCAGTGTTTTTCTGCTGCATTTCTGTGTGGTTGATCAATCCATTGTAAAAATGAGGAAATTAAATGCCCTACTATTACTGTATTATTGTTTAATTAGCCTTCAGATCTGTTAATATTTGCTTTATATACTGAGATGCTCCTATGTTAGGTGTATAAGTATTTGTCATATTTACATTCTTTTGACAAATAGGCCTCTTTTTCATTACATAATGGCCTTTGTCTCTTGTTACAGTGTTTTGCTGAAAGTCTATTTTGTCTGATATATGTATAGCTATTCCTGCATTTTGGGGGTTGGTAAGCTTCCATTGGTAAAATATTTTACTTCCATCTCTCTATATATGCCCTTAAAGCTGAGGTGAATCTCTTGTAGACAGCATATAACTGAGTCTTTTTTAAAATAAACAATGGCAACCAATAAAAATTTAACTATAACCAATTAAGCAATAGTGGATATAAAATAATAAAAATTCAAGTAACTAAAAAGAAGTCAGAAAGAAAAAAACAAACAAAAAACAGCTTCTCCAGTTAGAAAAAACAAGTAAAATGGCAACTTTAAACATAATTATATCAAAGTTTCATTAAATGTTTTAAACACTCACTTAGAAGACAGAGATTGCCAGGCTGTATAAATAAAGACCCACCCCATATAATGCAAAAGAACACACTTTAAATGTAAACACACAGATTAAAAGTAAAAGGATGTAAAATTATATACAACGAAATCTGAAGTCATATTAATGTGTGACAAAGCAAACCACAGAACAAGATTTAATACCATAGGTAAATAAGTTCTTTCTCTCTTTCCTTCTCTCTCTCTCTTTCTCTACACATTCGCTCACACACACACATAATCTGGAAGTTATAACAACCTTGAATGCATGTGCAGCTAACAACAGAGCTTTAATACATTAAAAAAGTGATTAAACTAAAAGGAGAAATTAATTTATATTTATTGTTGAAGTCTTCAACAATCCTTTCTCAGAAACTGACAGAGAAGCTATATAAAAATCAGTAAGCTTATGTAATACTTGAACAATACCATCAACATAATTGACCTAACAACATTTATGGAACACTCTGTCCTGCAATAACAAATATACATTCTTCTCAAGTGCACATAGAATATATACCATGGTAGACCATATTCCGAACCATAAAAACAATCTCAGTAAATTCAAAGAATTGAAAATAAACAGAACATTCTCTGATAATAACAGAATTAAATTAGAAATTAATAATAAAAATATATGAAAAATTCTTACATATCTGGAATATTTCTAATTAGAAAACATATTTCTAAACAATCCATTGGTCGCTAAATGGAAGAACCTATTGGTCAATGTTACCTATGATAAGGGATTAATTCCAAAATTTATGAAGAAATCATACTACTCAACAATAAAAAAAAGTCAAGTTACCCAATTTTTAAAAAATGAGCAAAAGGAATTGATAGACACTTTTCCAAAGAGGACATACGGTTGGCCAAAGAACATATGAAAAGATGCTCAATGTCATTAATCATCAAAGAAATGCAGATTAAAACCACAATGAGATATCACCTCACCCCTATCAGAATGGCTATCATCAATAAATCAACAAATAATAAATGCTGGCAAAGATGTGGAGAAAAGGGAACCCTTGTGTACTGTATGTGGGAGTGGAGATTGGTGCAGCCACGATGGAAAGCAGTATAGATTTACCTCAAAAAATTAAAAATGAAACTGCCTTATGATTCAGCAATTCCACTCCTTTTGTTATATATCCGAAGAAATCCAAAGCACTACTTTGAAAGAGCATAGGCACCCCATGTTTATTGAAGCATATTTATAATAGCCAAAGCTGTGGAAGCAGCCCAAGTGCCCATCAACAGATAAGTGGATAAAAAGTGGTGGTACATGTATACAATGGAATATTACTCAGCCATAAAAATGAAGCTTTATCATTAGTGACAGCATGGATGGACCTTGAAAGTATTATGTTAAGTTACATAAGTTAGTCAGAAAAAGGCAAATACCATATGATTGCACTCATATATGGAATCTAAAGAAAATATAAATGAACAAACAAAACAGAAACAGACTCATAGATACAGAAAATAGACTGGTGTTTGCCTGATCCAGCAGTTGGGTTGGGGGATTTGGGGAACTGGGTGAAAAAAATGAAGGGATTGAGAAGTACAGATTGGTATTTACAAAATAGCCACAAAGATATAATGTACACCTTAGGAAATATAGTCAATAATATAACAATATCTATGTATGGTGTCAGGTAGGTACTGGAAATATCAGGGGGGAACACTTTGTAAAATATTTTATTATCTAACAGCTACCATGCTGTATACTTGAAACTAATAAAAAATAATATTGAATGTAAACTATAATTGAAAACAATAAAAAATAAATTTAAAATAAATAAATAATCCATTGGTGAAATAAAAAAAAGAAAAAGAAAATTAGTTCTCTAATTGTAGACAAATGCTTTGAAAACAAAATTTCTCAGATGCGGTTGTTATTGGGAAACATAGCATGAAAAGCTTATATTTTTAAAAAGGAAAGGTTCTAAATCAGTAATTTAATTTTACAAAATAATTTTTTAAGTGTCAATTAAAACCTGCAACCAGTGGAAAGAAGACACAAGAAAAAAAAATGAGAACAGAACCCAATAGCATTTAAATCAAACAAACAAAATCCTAAAAATCCATGAAACTAGATGACAATCAATAAAATTAGTAAACTCCTAGTCATACCAGTGAAGAAAGTGGAAAAGAAACACAAATTACCAACACTAAGAATGAAATAAGGGACATCACTAGAAATCTAACAGAATATAAAAGCATGATTGATAAGGGAATATTAGAAACAAGCACTCCAATAAATTTGATAGTATAGATGACAATAAACAAATTCTTTGAAAGAACCAACTGATAAAATTTACTAGAGAAGAAATAATCTGATTAATACTCCTATATCTTTTTAAAGAAATTGAATTCAAAATAAGTAATGTTACTCAAAGTTTATAAATACAGGCCCTGATTGCATTATGTGTGAATTCTACAAAATATTTAAGGAAGAAACTACAATTTTTACATTAACATTACTAGTTAATTTTAAAAAAGGAAATACTTTCCAACTCATTTTTTGAATTTAGCATAACCCTGAAAAAAAAGGCAGGCAAACATTACACAAAAAAAGAAGAAAAACTACAGACCAACATCTATAGGTCATTGATAGAACAGTAACTATCCACATTATACTAGTGGTCCTAGTTCACAAAATAAGGCAAGAAAAAGCCATCAAAATTATAAAAATTGGAAAGTAAAAAATAAAAATCTCTTCATTTGTAGACAATATATTTATATACAGGAAAAACTCTCAAGAAAACCACAAAGGCCATAGGGTATAAGGTTGACATAGAAAGTCAGTAATTTTTTAATATATTTGCATTGAAAGTATATGAATTAAAATTTTAGACAAATAATGTTCTCTAAATTTCACCTCGAAGACGTCTTTCTTGGTCACCATATCTAAAGTAACCCTCCCTTACCCTTTTTAGTCTATCACAATCTCCTACTTTACTTTTAAAACATTCAAAATCTGTAGTAAGACACAAACACAGAGCTATGATGTATATTATCTGCCTCTCCCGCTAAGGACAAATTCCTTCAGAGCAACCTTGGATATTTTTTGTTCACAGGTCTGCCCTAGCCTCAGGAATATAATGCATGTTTAAAACTCAATAAATCCTTTTTGAATTAGTAAATGAATATTAGTATTATCTACCTTTGAAATTTTCTTGTTATTTACTTAGGTATTTTGTTTTCTTTCTAAAATATAAGTTATTGAGATAATAACCAGGTGTATCTTCTTAACTGCCCTAACCCCAGATCTTATAAGTTTGTAGCTCATAGGAAACAATAGAAAGTACCTATGAATCCATGTTGACAATTTGGTAGTGAATTTCACTTTTTAGAGTGTTCTAAGTCCCCAAAAATAATTAAATGGAATTTAAAAAATCTTTTTGAAGCTGTAGTATTGTTCTTCATATAGTCATGTAACTTTACAAACTTTTCTTTTTGCTGTAGATGGCATGCAATTTGAACCATAAGACTTGTTTATAGTTGGCATTTGCATCAGGGAATATTGCAGTTAGTGAACTAAATTGGCTGATTCAAGTTACGCCTGTTTCTAATTTTCACAGAATTTTTTAAAAAATGACATTTAAAACTAAAATATCCTGTCCCTCATTTTAGGCTATGAGTGATTGTTTTGAGGTAAGTATTAAATTATTTTTCCCTCAAATTTCTCCATCATCATTTCTTAATTTCTTAAAATATTTTAATTTATATTTTAATATAATTCATATTTTAATTAAATTAAAATAATTTAATAATTAAAAATTAAAATAATTCATATTTTAATTTCTTAAAATAATACAGTGAGATAAGACAAAAATTTCACAGGTTAAGTGATGAACATTTGGGTGGTGCAGAAGTGGCAATAAAACAAGTGTTTGGCAAACATTTTGTGATCAATGAAGAAGAATAAATGACGATACCTCAGGAGACAAGAGAAATAATAAGCTATTGCTTTCTTAGACCTCATGAGCATCCTATAAATGAACCCCAAGTGACACAGGTGATGCTGTACGTAATTTGTAACTCTGAAGTTCAAGAAAGGTGAAAGTAAAAAAATAGCAATATTGGCAACATTGGCCACATATATATGCTCAAAGGCATAGAGAAATAATCATAATTTAGCACACAAGAGAGTGATTTTTTTCTGAAACATCTGTCTTAAACAGAAAATGATTTATTGAGAACAGTACTTTTCTACTGAGATCCATAACCCTGGAAAGAATCATCAGTGGGTTTCTTAACAACTCATGGACAAGATGGGAAGTTCACCTAGAACTTCCACCTAGAACTTGTTAAATGTGCTGAAATTCTATGAGTATGACATCTAGTCTAGTATCTTATTAATTTTCAAATAATGAACAGTTTAGTTATTATGAAACATGCTTTGGAAAGTTTGGCAAAACAGCTTCCAAAGCCCATTCGTGTTGAACATTACCAGCGTCAGCGAAGCACGCTGGCCGTCGCTCTGGGTGACTCGGGTGCCTTCCTTTCTAATGTTGTCTTAACTTTTCTAGAGCTTCAGGGAGAGTGTTAAACTACCAGGAAGCTGGCACATACAATTCCATTTCTTCAGAAAATATCAAAGATCCTCATGTCAGCATGGTGCCTTGAAAAAAAGAGGGATTATTATGTACTTTTCATTATAATCCTGAGCCTGTTTTATTCTATGCCTCAAGGCCTTTGGCTTTTTAAAATTGATAGATGCTTTAAAGAGAGGACTGGTTAAGATATTTTAGCCAATCTCCATTCTTAGATCAAAAAATATGCTTTTCCATGAAAGCCAGTCACATTTACATCTGTCATATTTATCTCCCTGCACCTACCTGAGAAAGACCTTATACTAGCTGTCTTCTATAGTAAGAGTTCTGACTTAATGCCATCTTATTTTCTTATAGTTTTCCACCTTAATGTTTTTTTTATTTTTTGGAGTAAATTTTTTTTTACTATCATGATTACCAATATTCAGATACTAAAAACCTTTTCCTTTTTTCCCCCTCTCTGTTAATTTAGAGATAGAAGCAAAAAAAAAAGTATGATTGATCTTTCCATCAGCATTTGAAGTAGGAAAATTTTAAATTATATTATCCTCACCCCTTTTTAAGAGTTAGAATTTAAAAATAATGTTTAAAAGGTAGTTTATTAGGCCTTTGATCATCTCATCACAGCTATTTTTCTATATTACTGTACCTTTTAGATAATACTTGTATCAAAAAAAAAAAAACAACTCTCACCAGTAATCTAATGGACCTACTCATTAGTAATATTTCAACAAACTTTTCTGGAAGAATTTGCTTCTTATTTTGTATCTTCTTCTTAATTTTGCTTACACAACCAAATCAACCCATCATTTGGTGCTAGGTAAGATCTTGAACTAGGGGTAGCTGTTTCTGAAGGGACTTTCTGCTGAGGCTTTATTTTTACATGGCTTGGGAATAATTATCTTTTGAGATAACATCAAGGTCACTAATGCTTTTGTGCTCAAAGTATAAAAATCCACAATGACAACAGCTCAACATTTGGCTCTAAATCTTTAGGAATCCCTTACCACATGTTGTTCTTTCCTAGAGCCTCTAAATGCCACATGTATAAAGCGAATCCATGTGTGTGTATGTGTGTGTGACAATGGAAACCAAGGTTTCTGTGCTTCTGAGTAAATTGCTGATGACTATAAGAAGATAGCCCTATTAACAATCGACAGAGTTGTAAAAGAAAGCATCTCCTTCACTAAGGCAGTATACTTCAATCAAGGAAGGAATTCCAATAGGATGGGGTCATTTGCTGATGAATTACTGAACAGTCTATAAGATTAATTTTCTAAGACATTTATGGATACTTCATGTGGTTTGCTTTAAGCATTTCCTTTTTTCCCTTTCTGTTTTCCTCCATTTAATTTGATAGAGGTGTGTGTGTGTGTATACACTTGTGTGATAGATTGTTTTTTTCTTTGTTGAAGTTAAATATTATGACTATGGTAGTCATGTGTCATTCAATTTTTCTTATTTCTTCTTTTACAGATTCTCTTTTATTAAGGCTGATTATTGATCCAGGGATTTCATGCTTCCTCATAATTACACACCTGTAGTTCTTTAGCTCTTTAATGACTTCTGTTCTTCATAACTGACATAGTAAGATGCTTCCTTTTTCTTTTCTAAAAAGCTAATTTATCATTATCCTCATAGGTTAAACTGATCATTGCACTGCTTGAAGTGGTGTTTGGATATTCTCATTTTCTGTACTAGTTTCACTCCTATTTTTGCTTGAAACCTGGGGTAAAGAAAGTTCCTAGAAAAATAACAGTTAAAGAAGATGAGTTTCCTGTTCAATAATTTTTGGTGGCTAAAATATTTCTTCCAGATTTTAAATATATATACTTACAGATTATATATATATATATACTTACAGATTATATATACTTACAGATTATATATATTTACATATATAAATATTAAAACATTTATTAAAAACAAAAATATATAAAATATATATTAGAACAAAGGGATATATATATAAAAATATATATATTTTAGAGCAAAGAGATACAAAACTTTGAAAACAAGTTAAGGAACTGTCAATGAAAATCAGAGAATAGTAGTTTAGAATATTTTCTTGATGCAAAACCAATAAATATGTCCCAATTGGAATATAATGATAGAGATAATAGCAGGGTAACTGATCAAAGACAAGAATGGAAACAGGCAACAGTAGAAATCCCACTGCCAAATGTGATGCTTATCTGAAATTTTATGATTTCATCAGTGAATAAATGTTGAGTAGCATTTGATGAAGGGTAGGCTGAACACACAGAAATAGGATGAAATGGCATACAAATTTATCAATTGCCTTTTTTATGTTCATCTATTTCATAATGTTATATTTCAGCAATACTCTAACAGTGATGAAGCATTTTTCAAAATAAGGCAACTTAAGTTCAGAATGTGAAGTGCCTTACCCACATTTACATGATAGTAAAAGAAAGACTTGGTGTTTGCATCCACTTCTAGTTCATGCCCAAGCCCAAATGTTTCTAATACATAATGCGTACACCTTACTAAGAGTTACTCGAATAACACATTCCAAAACATGTAGGAGTTTAGTAAAAGAACAAGTTAATGAAATATTAACCTATATATATTCAACATAGAATATCTAACCAACAAACTACACATAGTAGTGAAGATTTCAAAACATCATTCTAGGTGTTCTGATTTAGAAAGTTATCTTTTAATTGAGGAGTAAAAAATATAATGATACCTGAAAACCATTGACCTGGTATAAACCATTAAAATTAAATATTAGAGATCAAAACAAAGCCTGAATAGGTTTCAAAGTCTGAGTAGAAAATGTAACTGTTTTGCCCCTTTGGGAGTATGATGAATGTTTTATCCAACTATTTCTAGGCCTTCTTAAAGCTTAAACTAATTCCCCAAACCATTGTCATAGTGGAGATTTGGACATAAGTGTGGAACATTTATTTATATTCCCGAATCGTAAGGGCATGAACTGTGCTATTTCTACACTTTCTGTAGCATCAAACTGACAAAAGTTGCCAACAAGAGAATAGCCGCAAAGGCAATTGTCAAAAGGTCTTCCTCCCTACATCAGCTTTTTTTCAGTGAAAACACACGAGCAACGATAGACTGGCAGGACTTCTCCAGGGGCTGTTACCTGACTTTGTGTGGGAGCTGGTATTTTGTTTACATCAGGTATAATTCATACCATATGAATTTTATCAGGAGCTTTACATTTGCAAGAGAGTAGGAACTTGAAGTAAAATTATTTAGGACTTTCAAGTCCTGCCTATTTTGCAAAGGCTTCTGCATTTTGTAGAACACTGAATTCAAATTTAACCCAGAGCCATGGCTGTCCCATCCCTGCAATTCTCCTAGGAAATAAATGAACAAGTGACCTCCCTGCAATCCACATTATCCAGAGTGGTGTTACACTGAAAAGAGTACAAACATAGAACTTTGAACTTTTACCAAAATTCCATGAGTTTAAAGAAGACACAGCTTGGCTAATGTGTGGATTTCGAAAACATTTACTTTTTTGGTGCATTATAAGTTTCTTTCTTCTTCGAGGTTCTGTTTCATTATTTATTTCCTCCATTTCCTCAGATGTTACTTCTTTGCATTACTTATTTGTTGGGCCATATTTTTAATTATCTAACTGAAGAGGCCACCTGTGGATTGCGCTTCTGTCTGCTAATATTTCCATTAAAAATTCCTTTTGTTTCTCTCCCATTCTGGTCTCAGACAATTTCACCAGTGTCATTTATCGTTTATTTGTTTCACACTGACAAAATATAAACTTCCATGGAGAAGTGAATTTCAGTATACTTAGAAATATCTGTGGGGTTAATAGTGTGCAGCTTTATGGTGTTTTGGGAAAATTAGCTTGTAATCTGCTTTCGAGAGTAGACAGACATTAATCCATCCTTATTGTCATTTGGCTAAAACCTGCCTTATTTATTCTTTTGGGGGTGTATTTTATTGATTATACTATTAGAGTTGTCTTGTTGTTTTCTCCCCTTTATCCCCTCTGCCCTGCACCCCATCCCATCATACCCCGCCCTTAGTTCATGTCTATGGGTTGTACATATCAGTTCTTCGGCTTCTGAATTTCCTATACTATTCTAACTGCCCCTATTTCTTGTTTTGTTTTGTTTTTGTTTTTGTTTTTTGTCAACATATTCATACCACCACTTTTCCCAGCCCCACCCATCCCCACATCCACCCTCAATCCTCCCCTTATTAGGCTTTGTCAATAGGTCCTTTATTCATGTTCCTTGATGACCCTTCCCCTCCCTTTCCCCTGTCATGCGCCTCCCTCCTCCCCTCTGGTTACTGTCAGTTTGTTTTTTATTTCAGTGTTGCTGGTTATATTTTGTTTGCTTATTTGTTTTGCTGATTAGGTTCTACTTATAGGTGAGATCATATGGTATCTGTCTTTCACCACCTGGCTTATTTCACTTAGCATAATGCTCTCCAGTTCCATCCATACTGTTGCAAAGGATCGTAGCTCTTTCTTTCTTTCTGCTGTGTAGTATTCCATTGTGTAAATGTACCATAACTTTTATGATCCACTCATTTTCTGTTGGGCACTTAGGTTGCTTCCAATTCTTGGCTATTGTTAAGTTGTACTGCTTTGAACATTGGGGTGCATAAGTTCTTCTGAATTGGTGTTTCAGGATTCTTAGGGTATAATCCCAGCAGTGGAGTTGCTGGGTCAGAAGGCAGTTCCATTTTTAGTTCTTTGAGGAAATTCCAGATTATTTTTCACAGTGGCTGCCCCAGTCTGCATTCCCACCAACAGTGCACTAGGGTTCCCTTTTCTCCACATCCTCACCAGCATTTGTTGTTTGTTGATTTGTTTATCATGGCCATTCTGACTGGTGGGAGGCGGTGTCTCATTGCGGCTTTAATTTGCATCTATCTGATGGCTAGTGATGCTGAGCATCCTTTCATGTGTCTCTGGGCCCTGTGAATGTCCACCTTGGAGAAGTACCTGTTCAGGTTCTTTGCTTATTTTTTAGTTGGATTGTTTGTCTTCCTAGAGTGGAGTCATGTGAGTTCTTTATATATTTTGGAGATCGAACTCTTGTCTGATGTATCACTGGCAAATATATTTTCCCATAGGGTTGGTTCCCTTTTCATTTGGCTGATGTTTTCTTTAGCCATGCAGAAACTTCTTATTTTCCTAAAGTCCCATTTGTTTATTCTTTCCTTTATGTCCCTTGCTCTAAGGGACATATCAGTGAAAATATTGCTGTGTAGAATAACTGAGATTTTCCTCCCTATGTTCTCCTCTAGGACATTTATGGTGATGTGCCTTATATTTTTTTTATCCACCTTGAGTTTATTTCTGTGTGTGGTGTTAGCTGGTGGTTGAATTTCATTTTTTTTTTTTTTGCATGTAGTTGTCCAGTTATCCCAACACCATTTGTTGAAGGGGCTATTTTTACTCCATTTTATGCTTCTTCCCCCTTTGTCAAATATTAATTGATCATAAAGACATGGGTTTATTTCTGGACTCTCTAGTCTGTTCCATTGATCTATGTGTCTCTTCTTATGCCAGTACCAGACTATTTTGATTGCAGTGGACTTATACTATAGTTTGATATCAGATATTGTGATCCTTTCTACTTTGTTCTTCTTTCTCAAAATTGCTGCAGATATTTGGAGTCATTTATGATTCCATATAAATTTTTGAAATGTTTGTTCTATATCTGTGAAATATGTCATTGGTATTTTAATAGGGATTGTGTTGAATCTATAAATTGCTTTGGGTAGCATGGACATTTTGATGATGTTAATTCTTCCAATCCATGAACATGGTATATGCTTCTATGTATTTTTGTCTTCCTTCATTTCTTTCTTCAGTGTTGTGTAGTTTTCTGAGTACAGGTTTTTGGGTTTTTTTTTACCTCCTTGCCTTATTGTTCTTAAAGGATGGTTAAATCATCCCTCTAAAGGACAGTCCAAGCCACTATAGCCAAGACACTATTTTTCCTTACTATTTTTCTTCCCACTCTTCTTTTCCCTCTTTTACCTTGGGATCATCCATATCTCTGATACTCAGCTTCCCAGCATCCCCCACCAAAGTTGAAGGCCATGTTGGGCAGGCTCTTCAGTGGCAGAATTAAAATGTGAATTGTGAATGGAGAAAGGGTTCCTTCTCTCGGTGCTCCTTTTTCTTCCAACTGAGGGAAAGAGTATTTCTGCATTATCATCATCATCCTCCCACACCATCCCCCCCTTATTCTTTACTCCAGAATCTGAGCTATTAGTTGAGTAAACTTACTTATTATTTTATTTTATTTTTTTACCTATTATGTATGATAAGCACTCTGCGAGATTATAGGGATACAATAGTCAGTAAAAAATAAGAGAAATTCCTTGTGCCCTTTATGCATACAGCTTATCATGAGATGATAATCATTAATAAAAAATAACAGACATAAATATAAAACTTCCCTATGATAAGTGCTACAAAGAGTACATGACATTATGGAGATATATAAATAAGAAAAGTGGACCCAGACATGGAAGAGAAAATCAACCCGAACCTCAAAAAAAGGGGGCATGTGAATTAGCTAGACAAAAAGGGAGACAGGTATATATTGGTTTGCATTGTGTCCCACCAAAATTCAGTCCACCCGAAACCTTAGAATATGACTTCATTTGCAAATAGGGTCCGTGTAAATATAATCAACTTAAGAGAAGGCAGTACTCTATTAGGTTGAGCCCTGATCTGATGACTGGTGTCCTAATAAGAAAAGGGAAATTTGAACACAGAGATACAGACAGAGGAAAGTTGTTGTGAAGATGTACGGAGGAACCATGTGAAGACAGAAGCAGAGATTGGTTTGATGTGTGTACAGGCCAAGGAATGATAAAGAGTGGTGGTAACCACCAGAAATTAGAAGAACATTGTTGGATGGCTTCTCGCTCAGAGCCTCCAGAAGGAACTGACCCTTCCGAGGCCTTCATTCTGGACTTCTAGGCTCCAGAACTACGAGAGAATAAAATTCTGCTTTTTTAAGCCACACAGTTTATAGTACTTTGTGACAACAGTCATAGGAAACCAGTACGGGGTGTTAGCAAGTTGGTCAAAAAACATGAGAGTGTGAAAAAGCCCTATAGCTTCAGAGACCATGGTGCCTATGGTAGGGGCTTCACTGACTGGTGGCCCCAGCTGCTCCTGTTCTAAACCCACTCTCATTCACTCTGAGATTACATTTCCCAAGGCCACTTCCTGGAACCGAACTCTCATTGTGGGGGTATAAATACAGGTCCATTTCTGTGAGATGTGGGACTCTCTCCGTGTGTGACACAGGCTCAAGGACATCCCATAAGCCTGGCTCAAACTTTGTTAGAACTACACTGCAACCTGTGAGTCTTTTTACCTGATCTTTATTTCTTCTACACCTGCTTCACAGGTATCAGACCTGCATCATGGTACAGAGGTTTTCCTCCCTGGGTTCCCTTTCTTTTACCTTTTTCAGGTATTCCCCCAATAAATATCTTGCATACCTTATTGCATCTTGATGCAGGCTTCTCTGGGGACCTGGATCAACAAAAGTGGTGTCAGGAGTGATCTAAGAAGATAGGTTGTAAAATAAGATTTAACCATCTCAATCACCACCTGGGAGGTAAAGAGAATCCCACCTAGAGTGGCATGTAGGACATCAAATTGAAGAAAGATATACAATCGAGAGACACACCCTGGCAGGCATTTGAAACTCTGTGTGGAATGATGCTGTAGTTGCCATAAAAAGACACCTTGCAGGGCTTAACTACAGAAATTTAATTGACCAAGAGCTCCATTTTCTGTGCTTTGAAATATGCTACACTTAGCTGAAATTCACACTTACTTCGGGCTGCTCCCAGCCCCTGCCTGAGCACTGAAGGAGTTATAAGGAGGGCCTTCCCCTGGGAGACACGGAGCTGCTCTAATCCACAAGTTAAGTGGGAAAACTGTGTTGGCCATGCCAATGCTTTCTTAGAATTTACATCACTCTAGGACAATTTCACCCACCTTCCTTCCTTCCTATCTTCATGCATTATCATCTCAGAACTCCCCTACCCTTTCCTGACTCCCTTTCTATTTTATCTCTTAGGTATTTCCCTAATAAAATCCTTGCACATTTAATTCCATCTTGCTATTTGCTTCTCAGAGGACATGGACTAACACAAAATTCTGTAAGAACAGTGGACTTGGCTGGTTACTGCTAACTTGTATTGTTTCTCAGATTGATAACAGCTGCAAAAGGCCTTTAAAGCTAAATGTGAGAGCCAGAGCATCTCTTTGGTGGATTAAGGAGGCCCTATGTTTCTCAGTGGAAGACTGACACAGCTATGAAGCAGATTAAAAATGTAACAGAGTCTCAAAGATCCAGAGAAATTTAAAGGGTCAGCCAAGGTAAGGAAGACTGTCATTTTAAAGTCAGTGTCATAACTGAGAAAATCTTAGGACCCTGAAATATAAAATAAGAACATCTGGTTGGATTTCTCCCCAGGGCGTTGGCTCTGAATATTCCTTTGGACTCAGAGCTTTCAGATGTGGCCCATTCTCCCATAATAAAAGCTATCACATCCCCAGTTCCAGAGGACATGGCAGAGGTCCATCCCCAACAGAACAATAAGTGTCTCTCTCAGGAGCTGCACTAGTCGTCTCTCCTAGTTTGCCAGGGTTATTTCTCAGACTAATCCGACGGAGATGTGATAGACCTAATAAGGGAGGAAAGGTATATATTGAAGTGCATGCAAGAATTAGAGAGCACATACAGCAAGAATTAGATAACAACCATAATGGTTGCTTTGAGGGCGCTTGATCAAGGGGGTCAAAATATAAAATGAGATTAGTAGGACTCCATTGATTTGGAAGCAGTTTTTCAGGACATGGAATTAAAGTGTGTGGCAAGAAACCCAGAGGATGGGGCAAAGTTGCTGTTAGGGTGGTTCCTAGAAAACTGGAGAAAACAGTGACTGAAGCTAAGGCCCTGGAATAACACCATTCCTGTAGGGAATACACCAGA
Source organism: Mormoops blainvillei (assembly GCA_004026545.1). Taxonomy (NCBI): domain Eukaryota; kingdom Metazoa; phylum Chordata; class Mammalia; order Chiroptera; family Mormoopidae; genus Mormoops; species Mormoops blainvillei. Next base: position 765 of record PVJD01016135.1, on the reverse strand, counting down.
CATTTGGTGGTGAGTCAATTGCATTTCCATCTTTTAAGGCCTAACAGTAGATCGACACAGGGATAGACAATTTATTCCAAGCATGAATTTTCCTAGACCTCAAACTTTAGCCTGATCCACTATTCACGGAGTTACAGAATGCCTGATCCACAAGTAATGGAATTCCTTATACAACATAGCATTTAATCGGGGGCCTTTTCACAATAAAAAAGTGCATCAGTGGGCCCATGACCATCCTGCGTGATATTACACATAACTAACCATCCAAAGTCATCTAGCCTCAAAGAGCACTGGAATGGCATTCTTAAAGACATCGCTGAAAAACAACTTTGGAGAAAGCACTCTAAAAGATTGGGATACTGTCATTTAGGGTAAAATATATTCATTTAAATTGAAGATTTCTATATACTACTGTGTCCCTATAAAGAAGATGACATAAATCCAGACACCTGAGAGTAGCAGTGACTCCATGGGCTATCACTCCCCTCCCTTGGGAGATTTTGGACTTCCCATCCCCATACCTCTGGGGTCTGTTTGGTTGGATGTCCTGATCCTCTAAATGTACCAGTTGATTATAGAGTCAATTTTAGGTTAAATGTCCTGGTCCTCCATCATCTATTTAACATTAGAATTGCTGAATTCAGAAACTATATAAAACATTCTTTTCTAAAGCACATGGTATATTCATCAAGATAGACCATACAGAATATCACAGAAGATGAGTATGGAGCTGCAGGACTCAGTCCCTCCAAACACTTTTATACA
>PVJD01016134.1:0-22230 GCA_004026545.1 Mormoops blainvillei | reverse complement strand
ATCATCATCTTTTATCAATAAAATTCAAGTCACCTTATATACAGATTCATTTTTACCTCTTCTCATAAACTTCTTTTGTAAGAAGAGAGGGGACAGACACAAAAAGACCAACCAGAAAGGGGGCTACCCAGGCTCACCAGCACTAATCACAAAGGTAAGGGATGCCAGATCTTTCTTCCTGGACACAAAAACACATGACAATTTTTTACTCTTTAGGGAGTAAATAATGGAACTAAAATATTCATTCACCAATACTCATTAAAATGTGTGTCAGCACCTATCCCACTCCATCAGGAAACAATACATTTCTTCCAAGCACCATCCAGTACACTTAAACTTGCACCACCTTGGTCAGGACTAAGTCACATGGCCACCCCTAGCCACAAGGGAACCTGGGAAATCAGGTGTTTTAGCTGCCACGTTCCTGTCATGAACCAAACTGGGCTTCTGAGGATAAAGAAGAATAGGGGAATGGAGATTAGGCAGATCACTAAGCACAGGCTCCTAAAATGGATTCTCATGGCAATTTCGGTACAAAAAGAGAATGACCACGCTCTTTCCTTGCAAAGGGGAAAGGAATGTTTTGGTAGAAGCATCTCAGCTTGCTCACCGTTTGTGTTCATCCATCCTGGCGAAGAGCAGTGAAACCTAAGTTTCTGGTCCTCCCGTCCCCACCGCCCGACTTCCTTCTGCCGCTCCAAGGCCCAGCTCGGGGCCTGCACTGCCCCTGCCGAACTCAGGCAGGCATTTTCTTTTATGTCCTCGTACCACCTGGTATAGAAATCCTCTAGAGCAATTGTCACATTCTCTGAAATTTGTGTCATTTTCTCTACTAAACTGGTCTTTTATGAAATTTTCATCTCTGCAGGCCCAGTACCCAGGACTATCTATGCCTGAAAAGAAGAAGTGCTCCATATGCACTTCTTGGGTTGGATCAAAATGGATTGAAATGAAATGAACTGAACTGACTTGCGCTGCATTGAAAGCCCAAGGATCTGACTACACCTCTTCTCTTACCCTGCTGTGGTAGCAAATGGGGTGCCTGCCCCCATACCACGAAGGAGGATGACAAGCTTAGAAGCTTATGATTCATACAAGCAGATCATGCAATGAGATCAGTAGCCTGCCTTTCTGGCCAAGGAGACTCAAGAAACAGTTACATTAACTTAGTTCCTCCCAGGGGAACCATGGAGAAAGGAGTACTGTTTGTCACTGTTTACCAAAGAAAAGGCTGAGAAACCATTTTTATCCATTTATGAATATGACAAATTAGTGAAAATGACAAAAATAAAATAAAAACCTTCCACATACTCAAAAAGTTACACAATTGCCTAAAAGCCAAACTGTAATTGTGACTATGGTGGCATTTGGCATACAGTTCAGGATTCCAAGGAAGCAAGCCACTCACTCTTTCATGAGCACTAAAGAGAAATGTCACAAGCAGCTTTTGATTAAGTTATGATTGTCACAGTATATAGAAATGAACTAACATATGGTGTTTTTAAAATAAACTACTAACCACATCCAGTGGTTTCAATCAAAGAATGGTTCATTGCTTACAAAAATTCCCCTGGACCAAACTGTCTTCCTAAAAAGTCCCATTGCCTCACTCTAAATTTCCACTGTCATCATGCAGATTTCTAAGGGAACGGTCCTGGATTTGGTGTGGACAGTCTGGGTAGCCTCTGCAGAAAGTACCTTCCTCCAGCTTTGTTTTGTGGCTGAACAAATCTTGGGGATATTCTCCTATAAGAAGTATAAATTGAATTGAAGTTATATTAAATGGCTAGGGAATATTTTAGATGATTTTGAAGAATGCAGAGATTATTTATACTATGTTGTTCTGGCATCAGATAAAAATCTACAAACATTAAGGAAAGAACTAGTACAGGTATAAGACGAGGCCCAAGTTCCTTACAGGAGAATCATCTTGCAGATATGACTCTAAAACCAGTACAAAGAGGCAATGCAAATATAAGAATGGAAGGAAGCTAGTTAGAGAATCCCTGTAATCATTTTCAAACCATGATGAAAACTATCCCTAGGGAATTAAAGTAAGGCAGGTAGAGACCACTTGAAACTGGCCCTGCTAAGTAGTAGGGCTCTATTTTAAGAAGTGTCATGTTGGCCTTTGCCATTTTCCCAGAGATTGTTCTGTTCTTTGGTCTAATGGTCTTTCTTCATAGTCAGGGTCCCTCCACTTCCCTCTTTCTCAGAATTGTCATCTCCTCTCTCTCTTTTTACCGTCAGCATCATTCATGGCCAAAACACAGACCTCAATGACATTTTTAAAATTCAACTGTTATTTCAAAACAAATGCATTCTCCATGTTGGTTTTTCTTATACATTGCTCTTTATTGATTTCTTTTTCTTCTAAACTACGATGAGCCTTTGATTAAAATAGGTTCCCCACTCCCACTCTTAAAGACAATACATTCCCCCACCTGCCAACAAGAAAAATATCTCTGCCACTTTGCTTGCATACAAAAATATGCCAAGAAGATCCTCAAATTTATCTCATTATATTCACATCTTAAGTGTTTATATAAATGTCAGGAAGAATCATATAATAATAGAATAAAAGGAGCTTAAAGAGAATGTAACATACACAGATTTCCAGTAAGCTCCGTCGGGGGTCGGGGGGTACCTATAAACCTTCCAACTTTGGTTTGAGCGTGCAAATAATAGCTCAGAAAAGCTTCCTCAACAAACTTTTTACATTACTTTAAAATTTTTTGATTAGTATTTGATCTAAATGAAGTTAGCCAGTGAAACACCAGTTATCTGCCTTCAGCCCTCCTTACCCATAGCATCTTGAGTGGCTTCAAAAAAGATCTATTTAAGAATCGGAGGAACAAGGGAGGGATTAGCGGTTTCTGGGCATGGATATCAATAAAAAATAATCCATAAATCTTTTTGAATTTTCTTTGCTTGTTTGTTGCCTTGGTGTGTGTTTGTTTGGGGCATGCAGCGTTTTCACAAGAAGTAACAAAGTCAGACCAAGAACTGATTTAGAATTTTACAGCTGCTCATGAATGTGTCCGGGATATTGGGTGAATTAGCAGTAAATTTCTACTTATCGAAATTGCTATTTTTGTGCCTTGATTACAGAAATCACCCAATTTTTTGTTGGAAACAACTTCAGTTTTAAACACGGCGAGCTATATGGTCCACATGTTTATTGTAAATTTTTATTCAGGAGTCACATTTTCCATTATACCTAAATTAGTCCTTCCCAAAGCCTCATAAATGAAGCAGAACCAACTAAATGCAATTGCTTTCTCTTGTGGTCTTTGTGGTAAAATTTTGGTAACAGACAAAGGATTATTTTAATACAAACTGCTGGATCTTAATAACAGCACTACCAGAAGTGGCTTCTAAGGGTATTGAGTGCAACCTGCTTTTAGAAAATAAAATGGAATTCTGCTTAATTGGCAAACAATAAAAGAATTTAAAAATTAAAAATCATTAAATCATAATTCTGAAAAGGATGTACAAAGGTCATCTTAGTTCATCCCTGAAGCAACATGGACTAATCTGTTTATCCATAATGTATATACATAGACAATTCTTAATTTCTCTATGTGAGACAACCACAAACAGCCTTGGTGACACACTCAGTAATTAACAAATCTGACTATCATAAGTAGCCTATTTTATATACAGTCCCCACCACAGTGGCATATGAATCCTAAATAGTCATAAACAGAGGCAGGCTTGTTCCAAGTCAACACACTACATGGTTCTTTAGAGAAATGCCATCTTAAATAACATTTTGTACTCTTACATTAACCTGCTTATTTGCACACATTTTAATTTTTTCCCATGAGAAAAAGTACACGTGGGCATTACTTTTATTTCTGTCTTGAAAACATGGACAATTTCTATTTTATTTACATGCTAACTAATCTTTGTAAGACAAAGTTGTAGAACTACAGTAGCATGAGAAAAAAAAAAATCCTTTTCCTGGCCTTGTTTTTTATCTCACCATTATTCAACGCACCCTTAAACAACTCAGGTGATTTCTATTTTAATCACATTTCACAAACACTGAGTTAAGGGGGTAGCATTTTTTTAATCTCAAGCAGTTGTTAATATTGAGTAATTACATTAACTTTCCTTTTCAGCTTTTATTTTCTGAGACAGACCGGAATATTTTAACCTAACTGGTAATTTCTGGACATTTTACTTATGCATCATTCTAAGCATATTTCAGAACATGACTCAAAATGGGTATGAGATCTTGCCCCTGCCCTTGAGGCTCTAATGGTACTGCTGGGCAGATGGCACACACCTGAATGAAAGCGACAAATCGATACTTACAGCATTACAGGGCCAAGTACCAGAATATGCAGTAGGCAGTACTTGTCACAGGAGTTCAAAAAGTGGGAAAGTCATTATGAGTTGGTATAAATGCACTCTTTAAGGTCTTGATGAAAGAAAGTAAACCTATCATTTTCACTGAACTACTGAAAATATTGAAAACAGTGGAGACAACTCCATTACATTGTCAATTCACTCTCAAAGGTCTAAGGACCCCAAAGTGGAAACCTGCTTTAAGTAACGAGGAGCATTATAAGTTTTTTTGTGCTATTACTATTGTTTGTCTCTCAATTAAAAAGAGACAAGATGGGAGTGATATTTTAGATGTCTGGCGGCCAGTATGGAATAACTCCCTTCTATTTCAAGCAAGAATCTAAAGGCTAAAAACCCAAATAAGAAGATGTTGCCTTAGAAATTCAAAGGGAAAGGCAGACACAGGAGACACTTTGAAGGAAATACCAACAGGACTCAGTGAGTGGCTGGCTGTGGAAGAAAAAGAACAGAGAGTAATCAAGGATAACTGAGATTTTTATTATATAAGAAACCAGGATAATGGAGACTTGATGCTCAGAACACCTCTATAAAAATATGATGAAAAGTCAAGTAACAGTCTCCATCCATTGGAAAGCTATTAAAAGGACCCAACATTCCTACCTCAATATGGTGATCATGGAAGAATTCTGGAGAATTTATTAATAGAGTATGAGTATACTGATGGCCTCCTGTGGTCCCTCATCCCAACCACTTCTGCATCAACAGTTCAAACTCACAAAGCCCTGAATCCAAATTCCCAGTATTAAGAACTCATATAGTCCTTTAAGAATCATTTCCTTCGATACGAGAAACTTCCTAAATAACATACTATTTCAAGAAGATCCCTACCAACATCTTTCATTCTTTCAGTGCATTTCGATCACACACATACTTAGATACATACTCACAAATACACCTACCACTCCAGCTTCCAGTCTTATAAACTTGAACCCAAACCACAGGGTGTGTCCTGCCTTCTACTTAGGTGGTAATGCCTGTGGCAGACAGTCATTTACACTCCATTCACCTCAGTAAAGTATGTTTCACATTTCAAATTCTACACAAAGCTCTGTTTTTCCCCCATTTCCCACTCCAAGTCCCCCGTTTCCCACTCCTTTTAGCCATGAGTACTGCAGCACCTGGAGCACAGTAGAACCCTCTGGGGCCTCCTTAACTCAGGAGCCACTATAAATAGCAGCAACATCAACTCTCCCATGACACACATAAACACACTATTCATAACATCTCATGGCATGATAAAATGGAATCACTATTGTAATAGAATAGTCCGAGGCGACAAAAAAGTGACACGCTTTTATAGTGTATTACTTAGAGGGCACTTCTAAGTGACTTCAAGAGAACACACTCCAGAAATCCAAGGCTCCCTAGGAGGTTTTGTATACTTAACTGGCTAAAGGAGGCTGAAGCACCATGACACAGTCCTTCTGCATTCATCAGCATCACAGAGGAATAGACAGCAGTTATTTGTACCACACAAAATACAACATTGTTGAGCCAAACCAGTGCCACCAAACACCCAAACATGCCAAACATATTCTCCTTTCAGTCCAGCACTGCCTTCAAATTGCCGATTTGTCCCACCCAAAAGCTCTTCTAATCAGATTAATTTCGCTGAGAAATGCACACGCACATACACATACACAAAGAGCCAGAAAGAGGTCCTTCTGGTGAAAAAGTGAATGGCCCATTTGCCTTCAGGTTCCCAGAAGTAGGAATTCCAACTGTTGACTAAATTCATGGACACACTTGGTACACAAAGTCACTTGCTAGTGGCAGTATTCTACGCAAAAGAGTAGTGTAATATTAGGAAACACCTCTGTGCTTTATTTCCTTGGTCCATATTCCTGCCAACCAGCATCCCAGTTGATACCCATCGGCAAGTTAAGAGACTGAATATAGGTTAGTTCTTCCAAAGATGCTGTTGGGAGCCAAGCCCACAGCTAAACAAAGGAATAGCTAGAGGGTATTTGTAGTAGAAAAAGCCAGAAGAGCCTAAAAATTAGTGATTAGCCTTCACAGAGAGTTAATCTCTACAAAATTTTAGTCTGAAGCTTTCGGCATTATCTGTGTGCACAGTAAGGGGAAAAGATGAGCTTGAAGAATGTGTTCAGAAAAACTCAAAATAACAATTGCTCATCATTATTGCTAACTAGATGCACTGCTCATTTAATACTCGGAACACTATGAGTTAAGTTCTACTTTTATCCCTTTTCACAGATGAGGAAACTAAAGCACAGTGAGGTTAAGTATCTGGCCAACGTTATGCTGCTGGGAATCAAATTCAGCCTGGCCCGGGTACATGCTTGTGCCTGCTATGACATGCTCTTTTTTCAGTAACATTACATCACAAGTGCCCCGCCTGAAAAGGTAGATTTAAAGTTTTTGTTATTTAATATAAAAAGCTTTTGTTTTTTATATTAAAGTACTTCCTAAAGATAAAGTAATTCCTCTTCCTTACATAAGATGAGAAAACAGAAGAGGATGAAAGAGACAGTATATTTTTTGTGTTTGGGATTATTTTTTTCCTTAACAGGAAAAGAAGCTACCTCATTTCGCACACATTCCAAAGACCTTCTCTCGTGCATATGGATTCATTTTGGGGATGAGCAAATAGCACATAGAAAATTAAAGAAATCTAATTTTTTATGATATCAGAATTAAGGGTGCTAGCTGAAAACATTTAAAAATCAAGAAAAAGTAGAAATCCACCAAGAAGAATAAGGTCAGCACAGGGGTGTGCACTGGGAAACGGGGAAGTCGAATGACAAAACCCTGCATAATCCTGGCTCCTATGCAAAGCTACTCTGTCCATTTACCTGGAGGCACCAAACAAAAAAGCAGTTGCCCATTTCTCTGTCTCAGTTTCCTGAATATAACAGGAGCGCCCACCAGCATCCATTGCTCCAGGCTCACAGAACCATGTTCACGAGCACAGATCCACCAGTTCTGGTACGCTTCCAAAGAACTCAAAAAGACTGAATGTGAGTCTGTGTGCACAGACCTAGTGAGCTCATTCCCCCAGGGCAAGACATATGTGTGTGAGGCAGTCCGCACCTCCAGGCACTGATGCCTGCTCAAGCTCGTCCAGAAACATGCTACGCATCAGACCGATATGCTGAACAGGAGGTTCTGTTTGTAGCTCTATTTCCCAACATTTTATACATGTTCAGAGTCTCTGCAGCCACAAAGTGGCCTGTGGTTCCCCCATAAATAGCCCAGGACACTTGCAAAACGAGAAGTTCAGAGATCAAAACCATCTATAGTGGGAAGTTGGGCTGCGTTTCCTGAGCCAATGGCACCATGGACCACTTTCCCATCCGCTTTCTGGGCAACCCTCAAGGATGGCAGCTGCTAACTTAGAAGAAACAAGTGCACCGTGGAGGAGGCAAAAGGGTTATTTTTAAGAAAGAGCACAATCTCACTTTTCTCTCCACCACCCACTCCACACCACCTCCTCATTCCCTTGTCTCTCCTCCTGCTTCCCCTCCATCTCACTTTTCTTCCCTAGCCTCTCTCCCCACGGCTCAGGTACCACATTTCTCGAACACCACACCGGGGAAAAGCTGTGCCAGGACTTGGAGCTGACGCTGAGTTCAGAGGAGAAATAAAGCCAGCTAACTTCCCTCCTCAAAGCTCCAAATGTGTGACAATCACAACATGCATTCGCGTTTTAGAAATCCTGTCTCCGCCCGCACCGCCCCACCCAGTGTGCCGTCACTTTGAGGTGTGAGGAACAAATGAGCAAGGAAATAATTCTGCACCAGGCGGAGCGGGAGCTGCCGATGACTCGCACTAGGCCTTGCAGTACATGGAAGGGCTTGCAGGGGCAGAACGTAGTAACAGGAGGACGAAACCCGGCATTTGCAGAGAACCTACCGTGGGCAATACGCCTACATACCCACACCGGTCACTGGATTTTCTCAATAACCTAGTGAGGTGCTAGTGGCAATAACGGTGATGACGATAGTAATTATTATTACATGCTGGCTTTGATGCCAATAGCGTCCCATGAATTACCTCATTTAATCCTTAGGGTGCCACTGTGAGATGTCATCAGCCCATTTTGTAGATAAAAAAGGTAAAGGTTTAACCAACTTTCCCAATTCACCCAGCTGCGGAGGGGCAGAACTGGTATCTGAACTCCAGCTTTGACTCCGTAGCAGCCAGCATGGTAAGCAGGACCTGCTAGGAGCCCTGCCGTGACACCAAAGCCACGGGGAAAAGAAAAAGCAGCTGTGTCATAACCTACGTGAACCCGTTAGTTCTGTCATCTTCCTTACGTGTATAAATACTGGAAGACCTTTGGTTTATTTCTTCTTTTAAATGCCTTTACTGGTCCTTTCCATGACTCTTTATGTGGTTTCTGAAGCTGAGCTGCCCGAGTGTGGAGCAAAGAACATTTATAAGTGTACGCGATGAATCCAGGTGCCCTGTGGGTCAGTTTCTTCTATCGCCTGTGTGTGACAAGCAATTCAACACACCCGGGAGCCCCCTACACAGGCCAAAATGATATTTTAGTAAGAGTTAAAATAACGAGGCACTTTACGAAGCAGAATAATTAAAAGTTAGGACCGGATTTGCATGCCAGGGAGGAAGGCAGTGTAGGGAAATACAAAGATGGTTTTGCAGGCATTACGAACAAGAAAATCAGGTGAACCTTTATCTATAATGTAGGAAATATTTAAATATTTTATTTATGTATTTTTAGAGAGGTGAAGGGAGGGAGAGAAACATCAATGTGTGGCTGCCTCTCGTGCACCCCCTGACTGGGGACCCATCCCGCAACCCAGGCATGTGACCTTTCTGGGAATCGAACCTGAGGCCCTTTGGTTCGCAGACCGGCGCTCAATCCACTGAGCCACACCTGCCAGGGCCTAATGTAGGAAATATTTTGATAAATAAAAGTAATGCTTATGTATTTACCTGTAGTAATCCATCCATTCAATTACTCTTCAGTAAGCATTTATTAAGTATATACTACATGCCAGATACTGTGCTAGGTGCCGGAGAAAACAATGGACAAGAAAAATCTGATCTAGTTCTCATGGAGCTTACAACCTAGCATCAGCGCAAGACAGGACTGTAGAGCTCACAAAATTATAAGTTAAAATATCTATTATGAAAGAAACAAAGAGTGAGAAAGAATAACACTGGAGAACACACATTAAACAGTGTGGAACAAAAGCAGGTTTACAGTAGTTCATATGGAAAATAACACAGTAATTAATAAATAATAATACAGGAATAAACTCTGTTGTTTCATGTACTCACAATGGTAAACCTACTTTTGCCCTGCACCACACAGAGTTGGAAGGAAAGGCCTCAGATGACACAAAAATCTAAAGCTGAAATATAAAAGGAAAAAAAAAGCTAACCAGAACAAAAATGGAATGACTATCCCAAAAAGACAGGATTGCACGGCAAAGGCCCGGAGGCAGAAAAAGTTTTGGCCCCAGGGAGCTGAAAACTCAGTGTGGCTGAAGAAATGGGAGCAAGAGAGAATGACACAGGGAGCGTGACAGCTGAGACACCGCACGCCGTGATGCCCAATCGAGACCTTGCTCTAAGGGCAGAGGAAGCTCTCTGCAGAGGCTCGATTCACACTGCGTGACGGTCACTGTTGCCTCTGTGTGGAAACAGACTTGAAAAGTGGAGCCTGTTGCAGTTTTCTACACAAGAGATGACAATACATGGGACCAGGATGTGGCGGTCAAGTTTGTCAGTGGTACACAGATCCAGGCCTATTTTAGAAGTAGAAGCAATAAAAGTCACTGCTGGATTATATATGTGGGTGACATCAAGGAATATACAATACTGAGAGTGACCCTAATGTAAACTCTGGATTTTGGATGATAATGATGTGCCACTGTAGATTTACTGATTGTGACAAATGTACCACTCTGGTGGGGGATGTTGATAGTGGCAGAGGCTGTGCACATGTGGGGAGACGAGCTACGTGGGAACTCTGTACTTTCCCCTCAATTTTTCTGTAAACCTTTAAAAGCTCTAAAAATAAAGCCTGTTTTTTCTTAAAGTAAGTGAAAAAAAAAAAAGGAAGGAAGGAATCAGAGATGATTCTCATCAAGTTACTCTATTTATATGTGGGGTATTTTCAAAAGGAGGCACCTTACCTGATACAATGTCAGGCCTATGCAAGAACCTTGTCTACAGGCTGTAGTATATCTATCTATAGACATAAGTATCTCCAAAAACCTAGACCCAACAATAACAGAAATTGTGTGTGGCTGTTATTCAGAAATAATAATGGCATACTACTAGGCAGATATTTCAGTAAATGAGATTTCCCATAAAATAATTTTATTGTCATGTTGGTGCCAAAGCCCTGTAGCTTCCCCAAAATCACAGGGTTAAATGTCCTTCAATATGTGAGCACAACAAGTGAAATATTATAAGCAGAAATGTATCAGATAAACCAGATACCAATTCACCTAGTCTCCACAATAAGCAGTGGAGAGAACATACAAAAATTTCTAAGAGAACCTTCATGTCAAATTGGATGATGCATAACTTATTAACTAGCAGGAAAATAACTAACTACATCATGCAAATTTATAAATAACTTTCTTATGATCACTGAACAATGTGGTCCTTAACAATGGTCTCTCTGTATGATCCTTTCAGAAACTGGGCATACAATACAAGGCAATACTCCCCAGGAAGGAGGCCTCTGAGGGTAAAGCGAAAGAACTACCTTGTTTATTGTATATGCTGTACTCAGAATAGTCCCCAAACGCCACAGAAAGCAACTCCCATGGTAGACACATTCATTCTCACTACCTTTCTGATCAGTTCATTCCCTATTACTGACTTAATATTACTAGCATTGTTCCACTGTCTTTCCTACAAGGTTGGTAGATAATTATCATTTCATAATGCCTTAGTCCATTTGTCTAGGAGAGTGTCTCTCTCTTTTTAATATTTATAGTGATGATACACTCTTGTTATTGAATTGCAGAATGGGAGAGAACTATGAGAGAGACGGGGGTGGGGTGGGGAGAGAGATCACACATACACATGGGGGAAAGCACCTCTAATTCTGGCTCAGGCCTTGCCAAAACAGATAGCAAATCAACACAGACAATAGTAATTTATTTGGAAAGGGATGTTATCTTTTGTTCCTTCACATTATTACCTGTGACCTTGTTTATCTGCATTTCAAGAACAGCATTTGAAATAGACCTCATTTTTTTGTTTTTGTTTTTTTAGTCAATATATGAAGGATTCCCTTTAGATTTCCCAACATCCCAATGAAAAGTACACAACTCTTGTCTCCTGGTCCCATATATGTCTCAACACTTTTGAATTTTAACTTAGTGGTCCATCTCTAAACTCTCCTCAAAATGTTTATCTTCAGTTTGGCGGTCCATCCATACTGTTCCTCTCAGCACAGTACCTCTAGCTTCAAAACCACCTGCTCAGTTCCAACAGTGAGCCTATAAAAGACATACAGAAGCACATCACCACACTTCACACCCTCTTTAATTTAACTCTGTAAATTCAGTCTTCAACACTCCTGAGGTGTTAATTCTAATTTGGCCTCTCATCAGCTTCAATGACTGAACTGATCTTCATCTGCGCCTAGTACATTTTACCGCAGGTTCGATATTTCTGCAGCTGCAGCAAAGAAATGAAGAATATACAGAGCTCTGCCAACAGAAAAAGCTGTCACTATGTAACTCCTTTGGGGAATTTCCCAAAATTGGCATGTGCTTCTACTGCTTCTTGCTCGCTCGCTTCTGTTGCACATATTCATTCTCACGCCAGACACAGAGTTACCCAGAGCGCCAAATATTCTCCACATCAAAAGAAACAAAAGCAACATACACATGCACCTAAACATACAGTCCCCCCCATCACTGAAATCCAATGTTGTTTTTTGACCTCCTGTTGTTCTGTGCTTATGATATCTAATATGTTCAACAATTTAAGAGCTATGCCACTCCACTCTACAATCTTCTGTGACTTACAGGATGTTTTTCCACTATTCCTTTTAAATTAACCAAACTGGCTCATGACCCGATTAAATGTCCTCTATGAGCCTATAAGTATCGTTCACTCATATCATATAGGTATATCTATATCTATATTCCTAATCTATAGATATAGATCTATATCTATATACCTAATATAGATATATTTATCATCTTTACCTATTGCCTCAATAGAACCTATCTCTAAGCAGGAACAATCCAAAAATTTCTTTAAGAATCTTTCAGTCACTATTGATTACTGCAGTTAAATACATCTATAGCACCTTGCCCTATTTCACTAGTCAAAATGTAGAATACACAACCATACCTAAACTTTACCACATCTTTTCTGACCAGTTCAGAATTTTACCAAATCTCCTCCTAGACCAACCTGTTGGGACAAGAAAAGCATCTCCATAGACGTTATCCTTTAAAGGAGGCCATCCCCTTATCATTGCATCCCTCCCCATTAGCCACAAGACCCTAAACGGTGTCCTTCCCAAGGATGCGGGGGTGAGGCAGACAGAGGCGCCGACGCCCGCGGAGTACTCACTGAGTGGCTTCAGGATGCTGCTGCCAGATTCATCGGCGTTTTCCACATCTGACTTGTCTGAGTAGTTCTCAGAGATTCTCTCCTTTTCCCTCTTATCTTTGTGCCCTGTCTTTCTCTTGTGACGTCTCCTCCTCCTGTAACTCTTCGGCACATGGACGCCAATGTAGATGGTGTGGTGGCCTAAGGGAAGGTACACAAATCATCAATCATTTCAGTCGCATGCTCTGATACATATAAACTGCAGTTCCACAGGTCAGAAGAAATTTCCTATGAATTCAACATTACCATTCTATACCTGATAAGTTCAAACTAAACAAATGAAATCTCCCAGTTTTCAATTAGCTAGCGTGTAATTCAAACTGTTAGTTGGCACTAAGATTCTGTGAGGGTGTCCTCTAGTTTCATCCAGACTGACTACTTCTGTTTAGGAAAACCAAAGAATACCACACCGGAAATCCAAAATCCTTCATTCTAGTCAGACTGCTGCCATCAATTAGCTACATGACCCTGATTCTGGGCCTCAATCTCATCACTTGTATAGTGACAGACTTAAATTGGGCAACCCCAGAGGCCCTTTCAATTCTAAGCTTCCATGAGTCTGATTACACGCAACAGGGTGCTGAGAAAGGAGGTCTTGGAGCAACTGAAACTAAAGATCTAATTCGGAATACAAGAAGTCATTCTGCTGGCAATAAGGTTTAACACCAAACTTTTGTTTTTGTTTTTGTTTGTGACCCATGCAGCAGAATAGAGACTAAGAACTGGAACAAACTGAGAAAAAGTAAGACACACTTGGAGAGATTCTAGAAATACTCAAGTGTTCACACCAGAAGCAGCTAAAATGAATGGCAGCTACAGTGCCATTCCCATTTTTCTTTTTTTGTTTCCAAAATTTCTAAAAAAACTGGTTGTTGCAATGATAAAAATAAACCTAGCCAAGCAAAAATTGCCTTGTGGAAGTGCTTTTAGTTCTCTGCATGAAGAGGCTGCAAAACTGACAACTGGTATTATTTTAACAAAATCTGATAACATGGAAAAAAAGGAACTCAAAGTTCCACATCTTTTTTTTTTAACTGGGAAACTTTTACTTTCACTTTATATATAGCATAACTTCTGAATGTGGGAACCACCATTTAGGAAGTAATATAAAAACTTCTTTTTTTTCTTTTTTTTCTTTTGAACTATAAATTAGAGTATCTCATGTATGGGTTTTCTCTCCCATTCTGGAATTATCCCTTGATGACCACTCTAGTGCCCCAGACAATATCACACTCCTACACGTAATACTTGAACATGCAGTAAGACTGATGTAAACTGCTGTGAATTGCTTTTTACAGTAACTCATTTGGCATATCTAAAAACACCATAATTCACAGGGGTGTTTCCTTAAACTGGAAGGATTAAAATAATTGTATGCCCCTTCAAGAAAGAGGCTCCAACTAAGGAATGCAGAACCCGGAGTGAATGGGTTAGCATTCAAAAGAAAACATTTAACACTTGGAATGAAGTTGGAGGCATCTATAGGAAGCATAAACCTCCCCCCAGCAACACAACCAAACACAGAGACACACACACCGACTCAGCTACTACAAAGTACCATGAAATTCTCCTTACGAAAGGTGTAGCAATGAGGAGTGCATCATGTCTAACCATTAGCAAGCAAATTGTTCTCATGGGAAAGTTACATTATACTAGCAAGTAGGAAATGTCTCAGAAACAATGTGAATTAAGGAACGGTGTCAATTGTTTCCTGAGCTCCAGTTACTGAGGGAGTCCTGCAGCTTTATCTTGTTTCACAGAACACATGTAAGCAAAGCCGACCAATTTCTTTAGTAAAGCAAACATAGAAAGCTTAGTCGCCTTCATTCCGGAATTAGAAAAATATCATAAAAAATTAGGAAGGGAAACTTTTTTAAGACCTGTCACATTAAATATTTTCTACATCTTATTAAATAATAGCAACTAAGAAAAAAATGGCAGTTAAGCTACACTAGTTACATTGAGATTACTCAGAAACATTTTGTAATATATTTACCCAAATCTGTATAGTACATCTGATAAAAATCATTTACAGGACAGGTTATATGGGCTGATAGGATTTTAAGGTAAGATCTCTGACTACAAAGTGTGGTTCACCAAGTGAAGGGTTAGAGCTATTCAGAAAGTGAGCTCTCATTGTCCAGAGAGGGCAATGTACTTTACCTTCTGGAACCTAATTTGAGCTGTCATCAGCACAAAAACTGTGCCACTTTATTCCCATTTTGATCCCAGGCTTCCTCCCTGCCTTATGAGTAAGATTCTGCTAGTCCTCATCTCCTCCAGCTCCTGCCTCAGAAGCCTCCCCACTCACTCTGGTCACACACTCTCAGGCAGACAAGGTGGGGAAGCCTTCAGATTCAGTGCGAAGCTGCGAAATTTCAGGCATTTTTTTTTTCAGTTTTATTGAGGTATAATTTACCTGTCATAAAATTCTCATGTTTTAAGAGTATAATTCAGTGATTTTTACTATATTTACAGAGTTGTGCAACCATTGCCAATAACCAGTTTTAGAACATTTCCACCCATTCAAGAAAAGGCCGCTCATGCCCATTTGCGGTTACTCTCGGTTCTCACTCCCACCCCATACAACCACTCTTGCGCATTTTTGATGCTCTCAGTGATGGTCTCTGGGGAGCTACAGCTCTCTGGTACCCACAGGGCTATGAGCTTTTAGCGAGGATCCCTATAGCACAGTAAGAAGCAACATACCCTGAGTGAGGAAGATGCTGCCTTTCAAGAGTTACCAGAGGAAACCCTGGCCCTGAGCGGAGCAATCCAAAACTCAAAGCACCTTCCTTTTCCTTTTACACATTACTGGTATCTAAAATTTCCTTTTCTGTCTTGTGTTCAGATACAGGAAAAGGCACATGGTCCCGGAGTTAAACAAACCTTTAGGAACTCAGGGACAGCGCCTGTGTTTCATCAATTGCTTCTCAGCCTCTCCACCTCAGCTTCTTTGTCCCTGAGAAGACAGGGCAGCCTTGCTTTGCTGAGTGGGGTTAGGCATGCTTTCCCACGGGGGGACCACATCCTTCATAAGCTGTGTGCACTAAGTGACAAAAATACCAGAAGGAAAATGAGCTGGAACATAAGCATTCTCACTACCCGCACAGAATACCTGTCTGCAGGATCAACAGAAGCAGCATTACTGATGAAAATAGGCTGTTGTTGATAAGACTATCATAGGTGGATCTCGGTATTTGTCTTCATTAAAAGATCTGTGCCTGTCTCAGAGATAGCAGGAAGACTGGGGGCTATTTTTAAAATCACAACTCGCAAAAGGACAGCCCGCTCTTAGGAAAGCCATAGAGGTTGAGGGCGTAGAATTATATAATGTGTAAAATGAAAATGAGAAGCTTTACAGACAAGATTTTTCAACCCAGCAAGGGTCTACAAAACAGTAAGACGCTCAAAGAATCAGGGACAGATACCTGCTTAACTTATAAGGGAATTTTAGTCTTAAAAAAAAAAAAAACTCACTAGAAATGTCAGTAAAACTGCTTCTGAAGATAATGTAAAAAGAAGCAAAAAAATTTTAAATAACAATAACTCATAAGGAAAATGTGGTTGTTTAAAACGTCATTAAAATAAAGGTTCCATCCTTGCTATTCAAAATTTTGTCAAGTAAAACTACTAGAATTTACAAGTGACTGTTCATTTAGGTGTGAGTCTTGGTACTCATCCTTGATTTGGCAGTGGCCTCAGTATCATGTGTTCAGATAAATACCCTGCATACCTTTCTTTGACAGATGGTGCAAATTCCCCAGAAACTCTAAATGTCTTGGGACTATCTCACAATCCATCCCACAGCCAGCACTACTGGGAAGAAAACATGGCTTTCTGGGTTATCTCTGAATGTCAGAAATTATCACCAGGTGATCCTTGTTTCTTCCCATCCTCACCTGCTCCGCCTCAGCTGAAAGATGAAGTACTGTGAAGATATCATGTCCTGTTCTCCGAATTCCTAAGCTACTTCTAAACTAACGTCACTAATAGTTGCTATCATGTTTGCAGGCCTACAGGGAAGCCTTCCGCTGAGTAACTCTGGAGTCATTCAAGTGAAAGAGGCTTTCACAGATACTCACCTTGCTACCGAGGATGATTTAAGACTCTGAAGAATTAAACCCATCAAACCAGAATTAAACCCACCAGACAAACACTCTCTGGAGGACTGGGTGGTTGACAACATATGCCTCTATATGCAAGACAGATCAGTTAGCTCCTTTAGGAAACATGTCGCTGTGTTTCCAGTACATACAGATGATAGAAACCGTTATATTGAGTACTGAAAAATGTGCCCGGTCCTGGCCAGGTCTCTTATAGATATTATTTCATGCAATCCTCACAACTGTACAAATTAAATACTGCTATTATCCATGCTGTACAAGCAAGAAGATAAGGGTCAGGGAAGTCCAGGATATTGTCACCAGCTAACTCCTAGAGAGAAAACTCTCGTTCAGAACTCTCGCTCAGGTGTCAACCTCAAGGCTAGTGAGCACTTCTTCACACCTGAGGTGGTGTTTTGCTTTTGTTTTGTTATACTATCAGTCTTACAACTGAGTATGTGTCCTTCATCATGCTGACTGCTAGAAACAGAAGGGACAAATCTCAGGCCAGTCCGTAGTGGGTAGGCAGAGTAGTGACATGCATTTTACACACCAACCTCACTCTTCTAAATTTTCAATATTTTCCCTTCATGCTAACCTTTTGGGAATAGCAATACATAAACATTTTTACCACCTTAGATGTCAGCACTGGGGGTAGAGAACGGGGGTGACTGGGGGTGACTGCGGGGGAAGGTAGATTTCTGGGCAGAGACTTAGACCTATGGATTAGACCTACAATCACCCCCAGCATCCCCGTCCCTCACCCTCAGCCTCCCACATACATCTCTAAATACAGACGTATGCTCCAAATTCGATTTTTATCCACATTATTGCTCTTTCTATAGTCAACTGAATTTCTTTTCTCTCTAGTTTAAAGCAAAGATTCCACAGCACTTGACAATTTATATCATTCTTTTTGAAGTAATCAGCAACATTCCCAAAATATAACTTAAATACTGCCTTCCCTGGCTTACCTAAAGTAACCTTGTCTTACATCAAGATGCCTAAAACCCTGTTATGGCTATTGCCAAGAGGGATGTAGGAGAGGGAAGCAAAATTAGGAGATATTTATTATTTCTTTTTAATTATGAAAAGATGCAGAAGAGGCAAAGACCCTGGATAAGTGATAGATTATAAAAGATGCTATAAAAACTTTACTTCTTAAGCCCTGGTCAGGTAACTCAGTTAGTTAGAGTATCATCCCAATATACCAGGGTTGCAGGTTCAATTCCTGGTCAAGGCAATATGCAAAAATCAACCAATGAATGCATAAGTATGTGGAAAAACAAATCAATCAGTCTCTCTCCCCCTCTCTCTTTCTCTGTCTGTCTAAAAATCAACAAACAAAATTTCTTTTAAAAGAAACTTTACTTCTTGGTAAAAAAAATTTTACTTCTAAAAAAAGATTTCTTTTTTAAGAAGTACATGCTTAAAAATCCTTAAACAGAATCATAGTATAAGTCCAGATGCCACGGAGACTATGTGTTTGGCACTTTATATAACAGGTCAGTACGTATAATTCTAAACACTTTAGTAAATGAAATACGAATAACTTGCTATTACTGACAAATCTATAAGAGTGTCCATAAGCAGCTCTAATAAGCTATAATCAAAGTAACATTGCTAACTTACTTGGGGAAAAATACAAGCTCATGAAAAGAAAAACCTCTTCAAAAGGCATGGTGTAGTTTTGCAGTTAACAGAGGGCAAGTCGGCCCTTGATGAAATGTTTGGATGAAGGTCTATGGTCCAAATGTACATCACTAATCAGGACAAGGGATGATTTCTACTTTTATATTTCGGATAAAGGCAACTTTTCACATAGGAAAAAAATGCTTATGTTTATTACTAGATGATTACATATGTAATTTATTTACAGGTCATTTTGAATGCTGATGAGCAGTCTATTTTAATATTAATGCTGCTAATTACACTTTCAATCAGGCATGCAAGGAAGTAAACAGTAAAGCTATGAAAAACAGGGAAATATTTTTCTTCCCACTGAACTGCATGGGAATTTGATTCACTGAAAGCCTCTCAGAAATCCTTCAGGTGACCTGAGGTTCCCCAAGCAAGACTGATAAGAAATCTCAGCTTGTTACCTGGTGTTTACTAAGCACAGTACTTTTAATATTTAATATTTAATGATGATGGTAATCTCTAGGAAAACAAACAGCTACAGAAAAGAAAAGGTCTCAAAGGGGAGTCAGCAGCTGTCCTTTACCTCAGTAAACTTCTGCACTTCACTTTTAAGTGCTCCTTTTTAAGCAAAAGAGTTCTAAAGACTTTAGGTAAGTGTGCAGGCCCTAAAATACACACTGAAGTTAAGTTTCAAATACGGTTTCCATTACTAATAGCTTATAATAGAGTCAAAACTGACCAGCCCTATAAAAAGTCAAAGGTGGTAAATATTTTTAAAGAAATACAACTTTATTATGTTTAGTGATCAAGTATTTGAAAATATCTAGGCTAAACAACTACTTAAAGATACTACAGGAACCTACCTTAGTGAATAAACCAGACTAAAAATCACCATATCTTTTATAACTGCAGCTCCTGGAGTGCTTCACAATCCCTAGTGTTGATTCTCCAAACAAATTTTAACTTCACTCTAGTAAAATTTCTTTTATAGTCAAATCTCTACATATAAAGTGTAATCTGTATTTATATCTCTATCTCTATATTTCTCTCTTTATATATATAAAATCTATATAATTTATTTTATAGGGATATATATTAATATATAGTAAGAGAGAGAAAGAGAGAGACTGTTATAGATGACTGATATCAAATTACTGACAAAGCATCTCCCACTGTATCTATACACAAAGGTGCCCCACAAGTATTGATCCAACTTCTCTCTTCCCTATCCAAAGGGGAAAAACAAAGTACTCTTTCTCCTGACTTGCACCCTCTTCCAGCCCTGATAATAGCTTGTGAACTTCTGCTCTCAAGCAAAGGCACTCCAGGGTACTCACTCCCAGCCGTACAGAACAGCCAACTTTAGGCCAAGTCTAATCCATCTCTCCCTTGGTAAGTATACTCATTATACAGAGTCTAACTCTTCAACAGAAGCAACACCTTCCATAGACACAATCTTCCCTCCTCTTGCCCACCTGGCACTCTTTGCCCATCCCTGGGTAGAGTCTCCGCTGGAGCTTCTACACAGTGAGAGCCAACCCCCAGGAACCAGTCCTTGTGCGTGACTGAACAGAGTACAGTGGAGCCAAACGGCCTAGGAAAGCCAATGCCGGGCAGAGCAGTGCTAAGAGCAAAGAGGGACCAACCAACAGGAGGAAAGGAACTCCCGCTCCTCCTGACATCCCAGGGCTCCAAAAGAACTGGCAGATTTTAATGTGCAGTACATATGCAGTCAGACAAAATCCGCCTGTAAGCCAAACACAGAGAACTGACACTTTCCATTATTTCTTTTGTGGTCACCATTTGCACAACTGAATGGGAAGTAGAGCTGGAAGGAGAAAACGATGGCTAATCCAATGGTCACTGATAATTGGATTTGCAATTGCAGCCAGAGAAGCAGCTTAGAGAGATGCATAAATGCACACATTCATGTTCTCATCCTAACCACACTGTCCATCTCCGACTCTGTTATGGCTTCCTTATAGCATTGACCTAAGCTGATCGATAAAAAGAACAGTTTTCAGTTGCTATAGACAGATAATCCACCACATACTTAATGTACTCAGGGCTAATCAAGTATCAAATATTTAATATTAATTGTGTAATTTCCTCCTCTCACACACTTGTAATACAGTTGAGATATGGATAATGTCAAAAGGCTAAAACAATGACCAAGAAGTAGGGAAAGTGCTATGAAAGAATTAAATTAGCCTAGTTAAACCCCATCCCAGGATCTCCAGAACTCTGGGTTTCCATATGTACCCAGAAAAGTGAAGAATGGCATTCACTGACACAACAGCACACAGTCACACTTCCACAGTTGAAATGACCTTGAACAGAACCTGGTCCAACCTCTTCATTTAACAGTGAACCAATAAATGCCAAATAGTCAACTAATGATGTAGAAACTGGGATTCTTGGAGGTCCTGAATATACAGGGTTACCTTTCCCACTTTCCTACTTCCATAGTAATAGAGCCCCCCTCCCCCCCTCCCATCTTCCACTGTCTCCAAAGCAAAGCCAAAAAAAAAAAAAAAAGTAATCTTTTCAAGTTAGTAAATATCTAGAAAAACAATGGCTCAGGAATTCTCTGAAAATATTTCTCCACAGAATGACAAGTTTAAATCCAGAACCCATACTTTCATAAACTGCCCCACAATAGGAAGCAGTTCTTGGATGACATCTGTCCTCCCTACTGGTCACCTGCAGTCATTCAAATCATGAGGCTAGCCAGGCTCGTGTCTTCTTTCTCTCTCTTGCATAAGCTCTTCCAACACTTTTTCTTTTTTTTCTTTCAATTTTATTTTGTATTGGTTTCAGGTGTACAGCTTACTGATTAGACAATCATATACTTACATAGTGTTCCCCTCGATATTTCCAGTACCCCAACTGGTGCCATACAAAGTTATGTTATCACAATATTATTGACTATATCCCCTATGCTTAAATCCCCATGACTATTTTGTAATTACCAATGTGTACTTCTTAATCCCTTCACCACTTTCACTCAATCTCCCAAATCCTCCCTTCTCGCAGCCACCAGTTTTCTCTGTGGGTAGGAGTCTGTTTCATTTTTGTTGGATCATTTATTTTCTTCTTTAGATTCTATGTATGAGTGAAATAATATGGTACTTGCCTTTCTCTCACTGAGCATAATACCCTCTAGATCCATCCATGCTGTTGCAAATGGGTGAGATTTCATTCTTTTTAGGGCCAAGTAATATTCCACGGTGTATAAGGCCACCAATGGCTGCCTTTTTGCCAAATCCACTGGCTAGTTTCCAGGCCTCACCTACGTGACTCCAGGCAACACTTGCACTGTCCACCACTCCCTCTCTCCTTATTGAAACAGATCTTATCTTAGCCTCAGAGTCACCCTCTTCCTGGTTTTCCTCCAACTTCTATGACTGCTCCTTCTCAGTCTCCAAATGTTGGCACTCACAGAGCCTAGTCCAGTCCTCTTCTCTATTCCATCAGCCAAAGAGACATTTTTAAATGCAAATTTTGTCTTGTCGCTTCCCTG
>PVJD01016133.1:0-22225 GCA_004026545.1 Mormoops blainvillei | reverse complement strand
ATAAACCCCCAGTGGGGCCCCTGCTTATCAACTGACTACAGACGTAGAATGAGGACACCCTGCCTCGGCATTTAGTGGATGTCAGTCCTCCACACCTTAAGCTCCCGTGGGCTGTTTCTGGGTTTCTGATTCCCTTTTTCCCACAGGCATTCCAATTCCTTGGCTTCTCTCAACCACCCGTGCTCTTCCTCCTCTTCCCGGCCATGCTGGGTGTGCTGCAACACTACAGCAGCGCCTAGGCTGCGGCCTTAGCTCAGGCCGCTCTAACAAGATACTGCAGGCTTGGGGCTTGCATAGCAAGTATTTATTTCTCACAGAGGAGGCTGAAGTCCCAGGTCAAGGCACCGGCAGATTCAATGTCTGGTGGGGGCCTGCTTCCTGGTTCATAGGAGGTCGGCTTCTCGCTGCGACCCCACATGGGAGATGAGGTGAAAGAACCCTCTGGGGTCTCCTTTACAAGGGCACTAACCTCCTTCATGAGGCCTCTGCCCTCATGACCTACTCACCTCCTGACGGCCCCACCTTTAGTACCACCACATAGGGGGTGAGAATTTAACAAACGGATTTGGGGGGATATAAGCATTCAGTCTTCTGCACTTGGTATGAACGCCTCTGGGCTTGCTTTCCATTTATTAATGGGATCGGTAACACCTCCCCGGGCAGTGGTACAGAGCTTGGTGCTTAGTAGGTGCTCACTAAACAGCAGCTGCTTTCATCGCTGAACTGTGCTCTAATTGGATGTTGACACTTCTCTCTTACTGGGCTGTGGGCTCTTTGAAGATCCCGGTTGAACCTTTTCCTTGATTTCCTGGTAGAAAAGACCCACAGTCCCTTATCTACAATTCTGAAATGCAAAAATTCTGAAAACAAAGTGTTTTTTGTTTTTTCCTATGAGTTTGGTGCCAAGATTTAAGTGCTGCAAAATCGGGCCTGGTCTGAGCTGCCGCAGGGCCCTAGTGTCCCCGAAGGTCGGGCACCTCTGCTGGCTACCGGCAATGTGTGTGCTTAACATT
This sequence comes from Mormoops blainvillei, assembly GCA_004026545.1. Taxonomy (NCBI): domain Eukaryota; kingdom Metazoa; phylum Chordata; class Mammalia; order Chiroptera; family Mormoopidae; genus Mormoops; species Mormoops blainvillei. The sequence continues at coordinate 21,212 of PVJD01016133.1, read as the reverse complement.
TATTTTTCCTTTTGTGACTTTGAGTTCTATTGCACTATGAATGCATCGTAAAGAGGTCAAGACACCCCATTGCTTGCTGTGGAGGGAAACATAAAAACACTATCCTTGTAAATAGTGGAAAGTCAGCGAATTTGGGTACTGTCAGACATATGACTTAGAAATTCAAAGAACAAGCAGTTGAAATTTTACAGTGTTGGTGGTGACCAGGAGCCACTGAAAAGTGGAAAACACTGCGTGGGGGAGACCGGAGGAGATGCTGACCGGGGGGAATTGAATGAAGCTGGTGGCAGTGAAGGTGCCACGAGGTGCCGAGGAGTGGTTTGCTGGTCGCGAAACGGCTCAGCTACGGAAGGAGGGATTGATCTTTAAAGGTGATCATGAATATTCAGAAGGCTGGCTGTGGAAATTTAAGAAGTGTTGGGTTATAAAAGAATCCGCATATACGTGGAGGAAAAACTTTCGATTAGAAAACATCTGAAGCTTATGCTGATGGATTTGCTCAGATCGGATCGGGTGAAAACCGTAGTGTGAACCAACCTTCTGTGCTGACGAGGCAGTAGGGCCCTATGCTCCATTTCTAGAAGGGTGTCAGGATGATGGAGGAGTGTGTGGGCCGGGCTTTAGGACGTGAAGCACAGGCTGCGTCAGCATAACCCTGGCCATGATTGGACAAAGCCACAGGTGCGAGTGGCATATGGCGTGTCGCTATGCCCTGTTATGCAAACGGACATATGTTGGTAACCCAAGAAGTGTTCTTTGCCTGGTTCGATAATCCCTTTCATGAATTCACTGTGCAGAAGCCCGAACGGGAGGAAAACGCACGTGCTATTTCCGCACAGTTACTCCACGCATTCCCTTCTGAATGTCTCTTGAAAAGTACAGTGGTCGTCCCTTATCTACGGTTTGGCTTTCCGTGGTTTCAGACACCCGCAGCCAATAGTGATTTGAAAATAATAAATGGAAAGTTCCAGAAATAAGCAATTCATAAGCTTTAAGTTGTGCAGCCTTCTGAGTAGCATGATGAAACCTCGAGCCATCCTGCTCTGTCCTGCTGGGGACATGAATCATCCCCTTTTTCCAGCACCTTCAAGTGCAGCCCAAAGGCTTCCCTGAGACCCCTTAGGTCAGTGGCCCCCAAACTTTTTGGCACCAGGGACCGGTTTTGTGGGAGATAGTTTTTCCGTGGACCAGTGGTGAGGGGATGGTTTCAGGATGATTCAAGTGCATTACATTCAAGCTTACGTCCTGCTGTACAGCCTGGTCCCTAACAGGGACTGGTACCTGTCCACGACCTGGAGGTTGGGGACCCCTGCTTTAGGTCACTGGCTACTCCTTGGGAGTGGTGGTCATGCAGCAGCCTTCACTATTACTGCCAGCCCCCAGGCTAAAGGAAAATGGGGAGCCAGCTTGGGGGTAGAAATGAGTGGCAGTAAAGAGATACAGAGAACTTGATGTAAGATTCTTCCCAAGGAGGAGGGCTTGGGAGCTTTGAGTTAGCTGAGATGGGACTACAAGAGCACCGTGTCTCTTCCGCGGGCAGCATCAGCACCCAGCTGAGAGGGGACAAGCCCTGGCTGGGCCAGTGTCCACGGCTGGTCCCCAGGATCATGAGCTAATAAAAGGGTTGCTGTTTTGGGGTGGTTTGTTATGCACCTCCGACTGTAACAATAGGTAGCTGACACAAGGTCTTTGCCACGTGTGGTTTTTCAGACAGAATTAAACCCTAGTTCCACCATGATGATGACAGTTCTACCCTGGGCCTGGTGTCCAGTTGAACCTGACCGCTCCACAGCCATCTCTCTGGGCTGTTGAAGGGATGGCACCACGTGCGTATCAGCTGGACCAGAGCCAGAGGCAGACTGTTCAGGGAGTCCACACAGCAGAAGTGGACCAGGCGTTACAGATTCCTGAGAGCAGGTGGCCCGGCACCACTGGGGACCTGCTGGTGACCAGCTGGTGACCAGGGAAGGACATTCAGGGTCATGGTATTTGAGATGAGACTTCACAGGGGTAAAGTGGGGAGTGACCACCCGGGTAGGGGGCCAGGGTCTTCAAAGGCTGTGGGGGGGAAAGAACATGGCAGGTGGAGGGAGCAGAAGTAGCTGTGTGCTGGGCCCAGGGAAGGAGCAGGGGACCGGGGGAGGCCGGCTGAGTGTGCGCAGGTGCTCCCACTGGTCTGGAGGGTTGCAGCCAAGAGATCGCTTGTCATTCTAAAATCAGTAGGTGCCACTGGGGAGTTTGAACAAGGAGGGAACTGCCACATGATATATGTTTTTATTTTTATTTTGTTTTATTTTTAATTTTTACTTTTTACCCCTCACCCAAAGACATGTTTATTGATTTTAGAGAGGGGAAAGGGAGAGAGAGAAACGTTAATGTGGGAGAGAAACATCAGTTGGTTGCCTCTCACATGCACCCCAACTGGGGACGGAAACCGAAACCTAGGCATGTGCCCTGACCAAGAATTGAACGTATGACATTTAGGACATTTAGGACATTTAGGTTTACGGGTTGATGCTCCAACCAGCTGAGCCACGCTGACCAGGGCTGATTTATGTTTTTGAAGTGGAATGTGTCAGTGACACCTACTGATTTTAGAATGACATCCAATCTCACACAAACTTGTATGTGAACGTTCACAGCAGAATCACTCACAGCAACCAAAGGTAGAAAGGACCCAAAGTCCATTGGCAGATGAACGGATAAGCCACCAAAAGGAGGGAAACCCTAACGCATGCCACAACCCGGGGGGGCCTTGGAAACACCAGGTGGAGGGACGGAGGCTAGATGCAAAGGACCACACGTTCGTTGTATGATTCCGCTCCCATGAAGTGTTCAGAACAGGCAGACCCAGGGAGACAGGAAGTAGGCTAGTGGTGGCCCAGCGCCGGGGGGGAGGGAGGAAGAGGGAGTGACTGCTGCTGGGTACGAGGGTTCTTTTTGGGTTGATGGAAATGTTCTGGAATTTATCGTGGGGACCGATACACAATTCTGTGACTACTCTTGAAACCACTGTATTGTATACTTTAAAAGAGTGAACTTTATGGCATGTGGATTATATCTCAATAAAGCTGTTTCTTTTTTTTTTTTAAGTAATGCTGGAGTGTGGGGGCAAGGCACTGGGGTCGGGGGGGCGGGTCAGGGAGCCGACCCTGGGAGGTGATATGGTTTGGACCAGGGTGGAGGCTATGAGGTGGGGTAAACTGGATGATTCAGGAAATCTTGGGAGGATGGAGGTGCCAGACCTTGCTGGTGGGTTGTGTGTGACTGGCAAGAGTATGAAAGAAAGAGGTTTGGGGCCTGAGCGGCAGCGTTTAATAGTGGGGCGGGGGTCGTGGTGCGTGTCCCACTGCCATTTCCCACCCAGTGTGACTAGTTGGCTGGGCATCTGAGAGAAGAATTGAACCAGCAGTTGCCTGGGGCCTTGTTTTTGTCCCTGGACCACCCCCACACCCGCCCCTGGGCTTAATCCCGACTCTACTGTGGAAAGACTTTGAGACCTTGGATAAGAGAGGGAATCGCTCAGGTGAGTGTCCCCATTGGTAAAGTGGGGATAGTATCTGTATCTGCCTCTTAGGGTTTTGTCAGGATTGGATGAAGGAACCAGTGAAGTCCAGAGCACACAGGCCTGGGCATTGGAGGGCGAGAAGAATGGGGGTCTTACTGGCTGGAAGGCTCTGGGAAAGTCGCTTCCTTCATCTGGGTCTTGGTTTATCGGTCCGGTGCGTGGGCTGAACTCTTTGACCCCCGAGGCCTCTTCACAGACCCTAGTTCTGTGATTTTGCAGCACGGAACACACTGCTAACCCTAACCCTAACCTCACTCCCCAGGGATGGTGAAGTTGCCTGAGGACATGCGTATTGATTTTAGAGAGAGGGGAGGGAGGGAGAAAGAGGGAGAGAAACATCGATCGGCTGCCTCTTGCCTGTGGCATGGCCAGGGACTGAACCCACAACCTAGGCACGTGCCCTGGCTGGGCATTGAACCGATGATGTCCCAGTTTACGGGATGATGTCCAACCAACAGAGCCACACCCGCCCGGGCCCTGCCACATTCTTCAGGTCTAGCGACACATGACTGGTTCCCATAAACTCTCTCTCAAGGGGCATCAGTTAATCTGGTTTCAACAACAGGAACTGAATTCGTGTTTTCTTTCATAAGCAGGTATAATCGATCAGACCATGTAATCGATCAGATTACGTAATTAATTTATGTAATTAAACCCGTAAGGAGGCCTATGATCTGGACCCCTTGGGATACTTTTATTTTCAGCAGAGTAAAGGCGGTCAGCACACACATGATTTCCCGTGATGCGTCCTACGTTGTTATTCTGGCATTTTTACTTGAATTAATGACCTTCTGTGTGGCAATGCATCCTCATGTGTCAAAATTACAAACCGAGAAGCGCCCGTTTGCTGTGCAGGCCTCTCGCTGCCCTCACCCAGAGCAGCCATGTCGCCAGCTCCCCGTGTGTCCTACAGGCTGTCGTGCAGGCCGCCTGCCCAGGTTGATCTTGAGGCCATCTGCGCCGCAGCCACACGCAGCTGCACGTGCATTTCCTCTGCGTCGGCGAAAATGTGAGCGTACAACACACGCCGTTTCCCACCTGACTTTTGGGTACCAACTGGGAGGTCTTTCTGTATCACAACATTAAGAGTCTTCATTTTAAAAGTTGCAGTAAAAGATGCATATCATAAAATTGACCATTTTAACCCTTTTAAGTGTCTAGTTACCAGTGGCATTAAGTGCATTCACACTGTTGTACAGCCATCGCCCCCATCCATCTCTAGAACTTTTCCATTTTCCTGAGATGAAATCCTGTCCCCATTACGCACTCACCCCTCACACCTCAGCCCCCTCTTCAGCTCCTGGCACTACCATCCACTCTCTGTCTCTGGGACTCCCATGACTCCAGGGACCCGCTACTGGAGGAATCACACAGAACCTGCCCCTTTGTGCCTGGGTCATTGCGCTCAGCGCCATGTCCTCCGCGCTCACGCACTTGGTGTGTGTGTTAGCATGTCCTTCCTTTCTGAAGCTGAGAAATACTCCACATCTTACTTACCCGTTTGCCTGGAGGGACACAGGGGCTGTCTCCACCTGCAGCTGCTGTGAGAGATGCTGCCACGCACACGGCTGTCCCCACGTCCTCATTTTTCAGAGCACCGCAGAACGTTCCATGCCGCAGAAGTCAATGCCCTGCCCTCTCCGGTGCCCCCTTCGGTAGTGTCTGTTTTTTGCTGTCACAAGCACGGCTGCCCTAAGTAAGCCCCGTGCACTGGCGACTCCACACCCATGCGACCCTAGGCTTGTAGGTCATATGTCTACAGGTGGGATCTCTGCCTCAAACAGAAGGTGCTCTTGTAATCCAGTAATGCTGTGTCGTTAGATCGTTCTTTTCTGGCAGCTGTTGGCAGCTGGTTTCGGACAAGCCAGATCTTACAAGCTGTGGTGTGAGAGTGTGGGCGTTTACCAGGTGATAGTCGTGGTTGGGCTTAGCAAATTCCTGAGTTTTGCTGCACTTGGGGCTGCATCTTGGACAGAACAGCCAAGCCAACCGGAAGCAGAAGCGCCCTGCTTGCTGGATGATAGACACTAGAGAGCGCAGTTGTCCCACTTTGGGGCAGAGAAGGCTCAAGCCAATTCCCCACTTCTGCTACTGCGCAAACGATGACTAAGATTCTTGAATGGAAAAAAAAAAAGAATCTCGGGTTTCTTGTAGGATTTGCCGTACAGATTTTGGGTAGAGAGCAAGTATGGAAGATGGAAACCGGCTTGGGGGACCCGGGGCTTCCTCGTCACGCCCAGTCCAGTGCCTGCTTTTTGCCCGTGGCCTCCCCTAGGGCGCTGAGTATTGGCCCCATGGAGACAGGGCCCAAGGTTGCTACTTGCAGTTTCTTTTAAACAGATGGTGGCACACTTCAGCTCATGGTGGCCTTGCTGCTGAACACACATCACCTCCTTCTAGTCCCTTGCCAGGCGTGGCCATTGGCCCCGCCCAGCTTCTGTCTCTCGGTCAGGCCAGCAGCCCCGGGTGCAGAGGTGAGCTCGAGCTCGGAGCTATGTGGTGGAGGTGCCTGCTGGGGGCCGCAGCCTTGCAGGGAGGCTGCAGGAGGGGCGGGTCCAGGCTCTCCCCCTGCCTGTCAGTAGGGTCTGTGTGTGGGTCTCCCCACCCGTGCAGGCTGCCCCCCAACACAAGTGCAGGGCGGCTTTCCCTCCCTGGGTGTCCACAACACCTAGGTTTTTGGTGTTTGGAGGTACTGGGAGGGGGCCAGGGGGCTGCCATCAGGGGGGATGCTGGTGCAGAGCTGAGCTGGGGCTGAGTGACAAAGAGGTGGGGCTACAGTGAGGCCAGTGGGCTCCTGGGCTGTGCTTGGAGGCTGACCCCTCTGTCTTGGCACCCAGCCCCTCCCCCTAGGCGGCTCCGCCGCCCACCAAGCCACATCCTGTGTGGATCCCAGGCGGTCAGCGCTCCGCCTTGTACCCCAGTATGAGTGGGCTTCTCCACTCCCCCTTCCCAGGGCCCCCTGGCGGTCAGGTGAACCAGGGTCCCAGTGTCAGTCTTCAGGCAGGTTTGCATGCGGGCGTGACATCACCGCAGCTGCACTTCTCTCTCCCACCCTCAGTGAGGGCACCTTGTCACCTTACTGACCTGCCTGCCTGGTGACTCCTGGTCCCCATTACTCTAAGCTGGAGCCCCACAGGTGGGTTGCCCACCGGTAGGGCACACAGCTGTGCCACGACCCCGCTCGCAGCCCCACCTTGCCAGTTTGGGAAAGCCACCCAGATGTTTGGGCAGTACTGGGGCCAGGCTCTGTGCTGTGCTGAGCCCTGAGGGGGCCGGGCTGGCCATGTCCTTCTGCCTAAGCTACGTTGTGATGTGGGTTCAAGGACATGCATTGCTGTGCGTCACAGGGAGGGTGGCTAGCGATGGTGAGCCCTGAGTGGCTGAGGAGGGCAGCTATGAGGTCGGAGCAGGAGCAGGACACTGGGTCCAGGAAGCCCAATGGAGATGGCACGTGGAGAAGGAGGCACGACCAGCTGGTCGGCTGCACAGGACCCAGGCCAGGAGAGGCCCCAGGACAGACTGCTGGAATCAGCTATGCGGAAAGGAGTTTTGGTGGAGTCATGGGGGCAGGACCTGACTGGGGGGAAATTGGAGTCCCCCAGGCACCCCCATATCTCTGGGATTTGAGGGCAAAGGCTGAGTCGCCATTCCACAAGCGTCCCCAGGGCCCAGCACGGGATTGGTTCAAGTTCACTTGATGTTTAGTTACTGCTCATTGACCACCAAAAATGCCCTCCCCAGGGACTACAGGGACACGCCTGAAGGTGAACAGGTTGGGTCTATGACTTCTTGTCAAGGGGAGCCGTGGGTGTCTCAGTTAGGGGGTGTCAGAAGGACTCTGTCACAGGTCTTGGGCCCCGCTGGGTGACGTGAGGTGGGCCGAAGGCAGCGTCGCTGGTGCTGGACTGGAGGCTGTCAGAAGCCGGGCGAGCCTCTGCCTGGGGGAAGCAGAAGTCATACTATCCTCAGTGAGAGGGGAAGCGGTTGGGGTTTGGGGTACACAGCCACCTTGCTTCTGGGCTTGGATGCTTCGCCTCATTCCATCACAGTCTAGCGGGGCTTTGCCTGAGCTTGGCACCTGGGAGGTTATGTCCAAAAGGGGACTCACATGGCCTGGCCATGGGGGCCAGGTCGGTTCCAGATGCCAGTGGCCACTGGTGTTCCTTGTCCTCACATGCGAGTCTCCGTACCGTTTCGCCCACTTGCACAGACCGATGCTGACTCTGAAAACGACCCATCATCTCCGCACAGTGCTGTGACTGATTAGCTGCGGTAACATAAGAAGCTCTGCCCTCGGCTCTAGCGCTCCCCTTTCCCGCGGCTTTGAGAGCAGCAAGAAGGTCCCCCTGGGGTGACGGTTAATGCTATGTATCAAACTGGCTGAGCTGTGGGGCCCGGCTGCGGTCAGACACCTGTCTAGATGCTGCTGTGAAGGTGTTTGTAGATGAGATTGACATGTAAATCAGCGGACTCTAAGGAAAGCAGATTGTTCACCAGAACGTGGGTGGACCCCATCCAATCAGCTGAAGACCTTACAAAGACTGAGTTTCTCGAGGAAGGTCAGATGCTAGGTACCTAGGTAGACAGAGGACAGTTAAATAGAAACGTGATAAATAGACAGATGATAAGGTGGACAGGTGGACAGGTGGACAGGTAGATCGTAGATAGATAGATAGAAAGATAGAAAGAGAGATGGCTAAGCGGCTAAATGATGGTCCTGGAAGGGGCTGGTAGGGCACGGCTCCTTTCCGGGGACTGCGGTCTGGTGGCAGTGGGCTGCCTGGGCAGCCTACTGACCTCGCGAGGGTCAGGGCCAGGTCTTAGCTGGCCTCATTCCCGCTGACCCACAGCAATGCCCACCGCCTACACAGCGCGGAAGTGCGGGTGAGCCCCGCGGGGCCCTGGGGCGGAAAATCGGGGTGCTGGGCTCTGTGGCTGGCCGGCAGACTGCTGGCGTCACAGGAATCCCGCAAACAAAGCGAATGCTGGCCTTTGTGTGCAAAGGACCACGGTCAGCTCCCGGGCAGCAGAATGCCAAACTGCCGAGGGCAGGCTTAAGCCGGGCGGGCAGCCGGAAACAATGAGAGAGGGGACAGCACGTCTGGGAGGGTCGCCCTTAAGGCCGCATTTCCTGCTTACGCTGGGGCTTTGCAAGGGTTTGACAAAAATTCCTGACAGGTCCTGATTTGTTTAGATAGTGGAGGACGATGATCTCGGAGACCGTGGCCCCTGCTCCCCAAACACACACACTGCTCGCAGGGACGCACACAGACACACACCACATCCAGGGACACACGCACATACACACGCACTGCACACAGGGGTGCACACAGGCATACACAGGCACATCAGCCTTCCCACCTACAGATACACACACACACACACATACAGACTCATGCAGAGACGTGTCCAGCTGCGGACCTGTCTTGAGAGTCATGGCATCCCACAGCTGTCCCTCCGTCCCCTGGTTCTTTCAGTGGCTCACCCTGTTCACCCGGGACCCCGCCCTGAGCCCACACTCAAGTCCACTGTCCCTTTAACCCTCTGCTTGTCAACCCCCTTGGGGAGCCCCCCCACCCCCGCCTCAGGCTCATACACTTGTGACGGCCTGGATCCCCAGGACGCAGGGTCCACGCAAGCGGCCGCGTGCCTCCGATTTGTGGGGGGGCCTGAGCGCCTCACACGGGCATGGCAGGACCTCAGCAGGTGTCTGGAATAATCAGAACCACCTCTGGATTCAATTCCTTCTCCTGGCTTTAGGAGAAACATACTTTTTTGTGTTTGATTTTTAGAAAATTTATCCTTTTTCTCTTCAACCTGCAATGCCCGCCAGACATCCTGGGCTGAAGGAGGTGTGCTGGGCTGCGGCCACCTGGCTCTGCTGTGTCCCTGCTGCCAGGGTCGCTCTCTGGGCCTTGTTCTCCTTGGGGAGCCATGGTGATAGCAGGAGCTCCTCAGAGAGCACCCAAGTGAGCCAGTGCCTCATGATCACCTGCCAGTGTCCCCAGTGAACCGCCTCATGTGCCTCCTGGCTGGACACAGCTGGCTTTGCAGTCCTCTCTCCACCTCAGGCCCACCTGCCTGCCTGTCGGGCCGAGGTGCACGAGTGGGTCAGGGAGGGGACAGTGGGGGCCAGCCACACACTCTCTGGAGTGTCCATCTGGGGCCCAGGTGGAGGGGACAGTCACTTTCCAGGAAGCTGGGTTTGGGGAGCTGTGGAGAGAGGCCTACAGATGGTGAGTGAAGATGGGACACGGGGACCAAGGCTGACGTGCTCACACAGTCCCCGGGGAGGGAAGCACAGCTCAGAGGCCCCCGGAGTCACCTCCTGATAGGGTCCATCTCCAAATACGCTCACCTTCTGGGGTACTGGGGGCTAGGATGCCAACGGGAGTTCTGGGGCCAAAATTCCGCCCATGACACCGCCTCTCTACAATGTTCTGTGACCCCTGAATCAGTACTCAGCCCTTTCACGGTCATTCACTGACCGCAGTGTCAAAGATGGGCGATCTGAGTCCCTGTCACCCCATGGGCATGTTGCAGCTGAGCTGGAAGAGGCCACCCTCTGCCTCCGGTCGCACTGTAAGCAAGTGCGGCTTCCAGGGTCCACGCAGCGCCACGTTTTCGTGTGTGGGGGTGGTGTCAGCCATTCGAATGGCCCCAAGTGTGGTGCTGAAGGGCTGCCTCGTGTCCTCGGCACACGAAGGCCGTGATGCGCCCCAAGGAGAACATACCCGTGTTAGAAAAGCTTCGTTTAGGCATGAATAACGTGTTGTTGGCTGTGAATTCAGTGATAATGAATCAATGATGTGTTAAATTAGGTGCCTTGGGACGGAAACACACATCGAACTAAGTTATCCATTGAGGGGTTGACAGAGCTGCTGTGACCAGAGGCTCGCAGGAATCTAACAGTGCAGCATGTCCTAATTCCGTCCACAGCGACTTTATAGAACGTAGTAACTACTGAGAATAAGGAGGATTGACTACGTTACTTACGTATCGGTTCCTTGGAACTTAGACTAACAGAGGAGTCGAAGTCTGGAGGGGCTTTATTTAGCACTGACAATGAAAAAATACGTGGACCTCTCGTTGGTTTTATGGCTCTTTAAAATCTTCACAGACACTGCATCCCTTTAGCGCATGACCGAACTCCTTCTTCCGCCTTTGACTTGTTCCGGCTTTGAAGTGGCTTCTTCAGCATGAATTCAAGGTCTTGTCAGTCTGTGCCAAGGCTGGGGGTGGGCGCGGTTGGAGGTGAGAATGAACCCACACGCATGTGTCAGAAATGGCGCGTCCCCCCACCCTTCACCCCTGCAGCCTCAGTGCCAGCTCACTCTGAAGGTCAACGCGTCATGCCCCGCCAGCCATGCAGCAGGCACCACTGTGCCCCACGGAGGCCTCTGTTCCCGCCTGCAGCACACATGGCTGCCAGCCCGGAGAGGGACGGAAGTGTCAGAGCTGGGAGTGGGTGTCTGGTGGACCTTGGCGGACCTTCAGCCACCCGGAGCCGTGGAGCCCACAGGACGAGGGTGGCACCTCAGGCTTGATCCCAGCCTGCAGCCCCAGCCTGTTTGAACGACCACAGCGGGGTCAGGCGTAGGGTGAGGAGAGCGAGGCCTTCCCCTCGGTGCCAAATGTCAGGGGACATCAAAAACCTCAGTCATCGGCACAAATCACCTCTTGATGCAATGTTTGGAAAAGTCAAAATGAATGACGAAAAATGTGCGATGAATAAAACATCAGAATTTTAAATAAAGACAGGGTCAGCACTGCTGAGCTTCCCTGTGTCTCAGCTCCAGCGTGGCTCTGCCTGGCGCTGGCCAGCCTCCTGCCGAGCCCTGCGGGGACCCTCTCTACGGAGGACCCAGCTGGCTGGACACTGGTACCCCTTCCTCCCACTTCCCCATACCCAGGAGCAGGCGGCCAGCACGGTGTACGGCTGCCCACCACCCTTCCTGCACCCCCAGCACTGCTGCCATACTGATCCCGGCCTGGGCGGGGGCCTGCCCTGACACCCCCTCTTCTCCTCCAGGCTGAGTGACCTGGGCACGCAGGTTAAACTTCCTAATCCCACTCTCCTGGTCTGTGAAGTGGGGAATGTTGGGACCTACCTGCCATATAAGGTGTCGGCAAGGAACCTCCAGGTTACCATCGGCGTGGCCCGGCACAGGCCTGGGGCGGGGGAGGTGGCCTCACGCCCACGGCATTGATTATCCCTAATTTGGCCCTTGTTGCCCGGCACCCTGGGGAATGACTTCCTGAAATAATAGACTTCCAGGGCAAAGGTGGCATTTCCAGGTGTTTAGGGCCCTCTACCACCAGGCTGGTGCTCAGAAACGCAGGAGGAAGGGTTTTGTACAGGGCACGGCTGGCTAGACAGGAGATGTGTCAGGGACACTCTAAAATCCCCACTTTAAACACCGACTCCATCTTCGATGTGTCAGACACAATCCTGCTTGAACACTGGGTAAACGTGTTCTTTCCGAACTGCGGCGAGAGATGAGCGTGCAAAGATCCCTGGTGCTTTGAGGGTGTGTGCAGTCCACAAACATGGCTCGAACAGGGGAGGCACAAAGATGAATAAGAAACTTCTCACCGTCTGAACTGCCCATCACCAAGCTAGCTCATAAGCGGTGCGGGAATGTCCTTTCCTTCGCTATGGGTGGTTGTAAATAAGCATAATGCTCCCCAGACGCTAAGCTCCCGAAAAACATCAAAAGTCTAAAAACCGACGGGTGGTAGGTGCCTTCTCGGGACATACCCTGAGCAATACGTGGACAGGACCACAGAGAGAGAAGCCAACGAGAAGCCAGGCCTTGCCCGTAGTAGTGACAGCAGGGACGAGTCTCAGGCCAGATGGGACGTCATGCCCAGGAGAGGGTATGTTAGCAGGGTCGACACCAGGGTGAGCACGAGGAGGAGAGCCCAGGGAGTGGGCTCCATGTCTGTGGAAGTGAACTTGACTGCCTGTCTGGACGCACAGAGGCCCTGGGTGCCAAATGACAGGCACTTTTCATTGCTTGGTGTTTTCTGTCTTTCCTGAGATTTTTACAAATAGGCAAGTTTTTGTTAGCAGGAAGAAGTAATGGAGCGATTCTGTTTTGAATAATGACGTGCCCTCACCTAATAGCTGTGGGGTTTGGGGTCCACTCGTCTAACGTCTGCGCCTTAGTTCCCTCGTCTGTGATACAGGTGTACTAGCACCCACAGATAGGGTGGCCATGGGGTCACACAGCTATCCCCCACCCGGTAATGGGAGATGAGTCTTTACCATGCCCCAGGTGAGTGGCGGCAGAGAGCTGTACAGAGGGACCCTCCTGGGCGGTGCCGTCCCTTGGCGTCCAGCACTTCATGCTGGTTCAGTGGGGCTGGGAGTGGCGGGCTCTCCTCCAGGGCCACATTTCTGCTGACTGGACAGTCTCCCTCATGAGCTCACGCTCTCCAGGCAAATCCCCCTAATGCCTGCATTCTGCCCCAGGCGTATATAGGGAGGGCCCCAGCCCCACTCCCCACTTCGCTGCCCAGTGGCCCTGCCTGAGTCCCCGCCAGCCCGGGTCCCCGCAGTGCCAACGCCCAACATGGACGTCACCATCCAGCACCCCTGGTTCAAACGCGCACTGGGCTCCTTCTACCCCAGCCGGCTGTTCGACCAGTTTTTCGGCGAGGGCCTCTTTGAGTATGACCTGCTGCCTTTCCTGTCCTCCACCATCAGCCCCTACTACCGTCAGTCCCTCTTCCGCACCGTGCTGGACTCCGGCATCTCCGAGGTAAGGTCAGCTGGTCTGGGGGAGGGCTGCCATGGCCGGAGGGCCGGCGGGGGCTTCTGGGGCCAGCCCTGGAGCGGGGGGCACCGAGCTCCTGAGCTCTTGTCTGGCTTCGGATGGTGACAGCCGTGGGGCCGCTTTCCTCTTCCCCCCAGTTCCTTCCGACACGCAGGGGCTGGGTGGCCATCCCCCCAGCAGAGCCCCCCATGCCTCTGGGAGGGGCAGGTCGGGAGAGGAAGCCCACCTGAGCCCCACCGCTGTCTTCTCCTCCATCAGCTCATGGCCCGTATGTGGTTCGTACGGCACCAACCACATGCTGGAAACCCCAAGAACAGCCCCACCCAGGCAAGTTCGATGGCAGGCGCGAGCTCTGTGTTCAGCGGCTGTCCCGCTCCCCTTTCAGCAGGAGGCCTGGGTGGGGGGGGTGCGGCCCGAGGTCCCGGGCTGAGGGCCTCCTCCCTGAAGCCCTCGGCGGCCAGCAGAGGTGCGGAGGGCAGGCTCACCCCCTGCCTGCCCAGGGGCCCAAGGCCAGGCCCGGGGAAGGCAACGAGGGCCATGGGACCCCCTCCCCGAGCCGCGACAGACCCCAGGTCCAGAGTGCGGGAGACGCGAGGCCTCTCTCGCCCACCGTCTAAACACAGGCTGGCCTGGGGCTGAGACAACGCCGGTCCACACCGGGGACCCAAAATGCCCAAAACAAACCTCTGAGCGGGTGAAGTGAGGAGGGGCATGCGGGAGTGTTTTGTGCCCAGTACAGCGGGCAGCAGCCTCGCGGGCTGTCGGGCAGGACCAGCCAATGTGAAAGGACAGGGCCCCGGCTGTTGATGGAGAGACGAGGGGCAGCCAGGGCAGTGGCCTTAGTCCTCGTGCTAGGTCCACCCAGCCGGCCAGCCAACCTTAGCCTGCCTTAGCCAACCAACCAGCCGGCCAGCCTACAACCAGCCGGCCAACCAACCCGCAACAGTTGCCCAGAGCAATAACCAAGCAGGCATCACCAGACGCCACCGCCTCAAAACCCCAGGTCCTGGTTGTCAGTTGAGCAGCCACATAGCCCCTAGTCAGGGCTCCCTGGGACTCTGGTCCCCTGGGAGAGCGTCAGGAGAGTTAGAGCTCTGACCTGCAGTTTCTGTTCTGGTAAGTGGGATGGAGCCACCGGCCACTCCACTGGGGCCTCTCTGGCCAGCCGGGTAGGGACCTCAGCAAGCTCCCTCCCCGAGCCTCAGCCCCAGGCGGACCCACATGAGCCGTGGTTGGGTTTCAGGTCCGGTCTGACCGGGACAAGTTTGCCATCTTCCTGGACGTGAAGCACTTCTCTCCCGAGGACCTCACCGTGAAGGTGCAGGAGGATTTCGTGGAGATCCACGGCAAGCACAGTGAGAGGCAGGTGAGCTCGTGTCCCTTCCCGTGCCCTGGAGTCCGGTGAGAGGGGGCCTCTAGGGCTCCCGGCTCCAGGTGCTTCCCCAGGATGCGGGGCGCGGGCGCCACATCCACCTAAGCACACCTGCCTCCCAGGGATGGGGAGGTCGCTCCTAAGCCCCCAGCAGCTGGGTGAATGGCTGGGGCTGTCCCCGGCTCTGTCCAAATCACCAGCGTGATGGGGTGGGATGAGGAAGGACCCCAGGAAATGCCAAGCACCCAGGTGGGGATCTCTGAACCCACGTAGGTTTTCACATGAACCCTGCTTTGGAGGGTAAGCGGTGACGACAGCATCGCTGTGTTTATTGGTGTTCCAAACGCTTTATGTGTGTGGACATGTCCCCCTCTCAGCAGCCCTTGACGGCCAGCGCCCCATTATCTCAAGTTGGCAGGTGGCAGGGCCAGGCGCAGGGAGGCCCGAGGCCCGCCCGGCCCCACAGCTGGGACAAGGCGGGGTGGGGGTGGGGGGTAAGGGAGCCCAGGCACTGGAGCTGGTGGAGGCAAGGTCTCAGGCAGAGCTGGGAGGAGCCCATGCACAGGCGGTCACAGGTGTGCGATGTCCCACGTGAAGTGGACAGGGCGAGGGGCCTGCGGGGGCGACGCTGGCAGGGTCGGTCTCTCCTGGCGGGGGTGGGAGCAGGGGTGTAGAGTCCACGCCGGCTGTGGAGCCAGCTCAGCCCAGCACACTCCCTCCCACTGCGGGTTCTCAGCCTTTCCTGGAGGCGCAGGGAACGGGACCCAGGGGCTGAGTCCGGACGAGCCGGCCCAGGAGAGGTGAGCATTCCTGTGCTCAGGCAGGGCTTTCCGACCCCCTTGGATGGATACGGATTGCAGGGCCCCCGAGCCTGAGAGGTCTGTGGGGTGACAGATAAAGGGAAGCCCTGATCCAGGGCTGGGGACTGGACCATTCATGAGATTTCGGAGTGAAATTAGTCTGAAGAGCCAACTCCATGGTAGCGATGGGCCCCGGGCAGGCCAGGATGGCTGTGCAGGGAGGCCCACGGGTGAGCCGCAGCAGGAGCGCAGCCCCGCCCCTGTCCCCTGCCCTGGAGAGCACTGGTGGTTGGGACCCTCAGCTGTCCAGGATGCCTTGTTCCATGTGGGGTCGGTGGCCACTGCGGTAGCGGCATCTCTGATGGTGCCTTCCCCCCACATCCCGCTCAGGACGACCACGGCTACATCTCCCGTGAGTTTCACCGCCGCTACCGCCTGCCTTCCAACGTGGACCACTCGGCTCTCTCCTGCTCCCTGTCCGCCGACGGCATGCTGACCTTCTCCGGCCCCAAGGTGCCGTCGGGTGTGGATGCCGGCCACAGCGAGCGAGCTATCCCTGTGTCCAGGGACGAGAAGCCCAGCGCTGTACCCTCCTCCTAAGCTCGGCCTCAGCCCTGTCCCCGCCTGCTGCTGACCCCATTCCCGTTCACTGGGGGGACCCCAGAAAGTGGGGCATTTGTCTTCCTTCTCTTTCCTCCTTTTTGTTTTCTTTTCCTCTTCTCTGAGGGAATGACCTGGAGGGCCTGGGGCCTCGGCCTGAGGTGCTGTGACCTTGGGGTGACCCGGATCCCAATACCAGCCAGGTGGTGGGAGTGACAGCTGCCCCGCCTTCTTCAGACAATAGCAGCGTCCTCCCGGGGGGACGCAGGCCTGTCTGGCTGACCTGAAAGGGCAGAAGCGGAGCACCTTTGTTGAGTCCTCTCGGGTGACTCTCGGCTAGGTGCCTCTGACTGGTGGCAGTCGGCGTCCGCGTCAGGGCCGAGCCGCGTGCCTGCCCACCTGTCCCGGGGCCCCGAGTTCCATCCATCGGAGGCCCCGTGCACCCAGGCCCTCAGCAGTCTGCTTCTCTCAGACCACCCTCTCTCCTCCTTCCTGTCTGTACTACTCGCCCGGGGCGTCTGGTCACCCATGCCAGTGTGGCCGGTGGCAGTCAATAAAGAGCAGGTGACACAAGCAACTTGCTGTCTGGTGACTCCATCGGGGAAATATGGAGACTCGTGGAGCAGGGGCCCGGGGGTCTGCCTGGTCCTGTTCGTCTCTGCGTGGCCAGGCCAGTCCCTTGACCCGGCTTCACAGAAGAAGGAGGGTTCTCAGGACCCAGAGGGATGGAGGGAGGAGGGAAGCCGCTGGGGAGGTGGGAGGGGGACCATCAGGCTCCCTCCTCCAGCTCTCTTGGAATCGGACCCGTGCCAGGCAGGGTCTCGCCCTCCCGGCCCTGGCCGCCCTCCCCCTGGGGGCCTTCCCTCTGGGCGCCCTTGGGAGTGCCCTTTAAGGCTCCCGCCCCATCACTTCCTAAGGGATGAGGATTGGCATTCCAGCATGGTCAGAACGTGTCCACCTGCACTCGATACCACGCCCTGGCTTCCCTGTGGGCTAGGCACCTCCTCGTGCTGCCCCCCACTCCGTGAAATAGGCACAGAGGTCCTCGGGGGTGTGGGAAGACCAGAGCTGAGGGTCCCCCACCGTGGCCCGGAGGCCTTCTGGCTGGTTGTCCAGGCGCTCTGAGGTGGGGACGAGAGGAGGCCAGGGGGCCTGCAACCTCGGGGAAGGGGGGTAGTTCGGCCAGGGGCCCTGACAGCTGCACGGTGACCGCAGAGAGGGTGAAGCGGGTGGCCAGAGCGGAAAGCCAGCAGACGTTGTGGCCGGACGGGCACCGCCAGGGTGGTCAGGCCGTGTGAAGGGCCCTCTCCTGGGGACTGGAGGCGGGGGCACGGAGGATGCTGATGGAGCCCTGCAGACAGCCCTCGGCGTGGTGCCCACGCTGTTCCTGGGAGAAAGAGGGCACCCAGAAGGCAGGACCCACGAGAAAAAAATTTCCAAAAGTGGTCGCTGTTCAACACACAGTGAAGCAGTGCTTTGTCACTTTAAGTGGAAGGCTATGCACCTACACCGCCCCCCTTGTGGGGTTTTCTTTTTTTATCATTCTAGGTTTGGCCTCTATCTAAAGAGGGGTCCTCACCTCTGTGGGCGTCTCCCTAGACTCCCTCCAGCCCCCGTGCATCCCCTCCTGCCAACAGGAAGGCCCCCCACTCCTGCCAGTTAATCCACATCCGGAGAAACCGTGGGGTACCCTGCGTAGGTGGTAAAAATGACCTTAGCACGGGGGCCAGGGCTGGATAGTTGGGGGACCTCCCGGGTCCGCCTCAGGCAGGCTGTCCTAGGAAGAGGCCTTTACTTTTACACAGCCTGGCGTGCCCCTGCCCCAAGAGCTGGGGGCTGGGGTCCTGTCGGGTCTGGCTGCAGCCACAGCCGAGCTGTCGTTAGATGCCGATGGCTTGTGGTCACTGCAGTTCTCGTTTAGGCCTCATCGTGGGCTGAGATGTGTCCCCCCACATTGAAGCCCTAAGCACCTCAGAATGTGACTGTGTTTGGAGGGGGGGGTCCTTTAAAAAGGGGATTAAGTGAAGTGAAGGTCGCTAGGGGGGCCCTAATCCAACAGGATTGGTGTCCCAATGAGAAGTGATCAGGACACAGACACACACGCACACAGATGACCACGTGAGGACATGGGGAGAGAACCGCTGTCTGCAAGTCGAGGAGAGAGGCCTTGGGAGAAACCAGCCCTGCAGACGCCTTGATCTTGGATTTCCAGCCTCCAGACTGTGAGACCATGAGCTTGTATTGTTTAAGCCCCCTGTCTGTGTATTTGCCACGCGGTCCGACCTGACTACTACTACAGGTGTGAAGACATGGCCTTTGGCTGGGTGGGCCTTTTGGTGACAGTGGCAGAAGGCTCACGGAATCCTGGACTATGCCCCTTTGGGGTCTGCAGGGAGCTGCAGGGCCCAGCCCAGGCAGGGGGGCTAAGAGAAGCCACCATCATAGAAGGCTCCCCAACTTCCTCAGATTCACACAATGGCTCTTCCGGCTCCAGGGCGGGAGTCTGATGCCATCAGGGGTCCCCCGACTGTGATGATCCCACCCAAAATCAGTCCCAGGGGCTGTTGCAGGGGTAACTGAACCCAGAGGACTATCTGCTCCCCCTCCTCCTTTATGCTCGCCTGTGTCTACCTGGTGTGAGACCTGGTGTGCATTACCTGTGCACTTGCAGGGCCTCCACAGCCCATTGCTGCTGCTGCGTCTCTGCCGGCTGGCCCTCCCTCGCCCTCACCTCATCCATCTCCAGTCACTTGACACCTGGGGGGCACTCCCCACAAAGCCTGGGCCACCAGAGCCAGGCCCCACCCACTCTAGGATAAGTGGCTGTCCCCACTACAAAAGCCATAAAGCTGTAAAGATGGCTTTACGTAATACCCTCCATGGGGGGATATTACAGCGGCACCCTCTAACCTCTAAGTCAGGAGGCACTGAGGAAGCCAAGCTAGTCCTGTTCTGCTGGTGACTTGCTGTGTGACCTTGGGCAGGTTTACCAACCATTCTGAGGATCAGATTCCTGTCCTCACCAGTTCCTGACGGTGGTGGACTGACGCGGGGGTGGTGGGCGGGGAGCGGCGAGAGGAAGGGAGAGGTTGGCCAACCCACAGATGGCCACCTGCGATTCTAAGGCTCACCACCAGGTGGCAGCAGAGGCCTTGCTTTGGCCACCGAGACCTCGCAGGCAGCAGGAGTGAGCTTGTCCCTGAGGTCACCTTCACGGGTCCAGACAGCAGGAAGCGGCAGCAACACACATCTGCAGAGGGCCTGGCTGCTGCGGCCTGGCTGGCGATGTGGAACTGGGAGTCCCGCCCTGACCTCAGGGAGTGAGGTCCAACACAGGAGACTGGAAGAGGGAGACACAAAAAGCCACACAGGGAGTCAGTGGTATTTCTTTACAATAAGTAGTTTTTGTTTCATTTTCTTGTTTGCAAAATCATGTGAAAAAGGAGAAGTCACTGCCTGGAAGATCAGCACTGTGTCTCCCTGTGCAGAATGACATAATACATCAGCCCTGCCCCCCACCGCACCTCCTGCCCCGCCCCCCACCCCGCTCCGGCCCCCATCAGCTCCCAGGCCTCTCTTAGGAAGACTCAGAGCAGTTTCCTGTTCTGTCATGTCCCCAAAGGCCTGTGCGGGGCAGGGCAGGGTGGGGGAATGGGTCCTGGCAGGAAGCCCGGAGCCTGACACAGGTGGCAGGGTCACTTGTCAAAGGTCCTGTCAGCCAGCTGCTGCGTGTGGCTGCCTGGCAGCGGGCTGAGACCCTGAGGCCTGTGCACATGTGTCAGACTGCACTTTGAAAGGGAAAGGAGCCCAGGAACTGAGGGACAGGCCAGGACAAGAATTTCTAAGGGCAGGGCAGGCCTGTCACCCAACACCCGCCTCAGCCTTTAGGACGGGAGGGGCGCATCATAAGGGGAGCCCCGCTCAGGCTGGGCGCTGAGAGAGGGGTGGCCTGGTCAAAGGCCGTTGGCCCCACGTGGCCCCCGTCAGGGTCAGCTCCCCAGCCTCTGGGTACCAGGCTGGGGTCTCTGCCGTTGTGGGGTTTCCTCCGAGGCCCGGGATTGCGGTTGTGGGGGCCGGAGGCAGCAAGCCCCACACGGTGTGTGCGGGCTGCTGTCATGAAAACGAAGCAGAATGGAAGATCTGCACGTGTGCACAAACAGCGCAACTCACACACACACTCAGGCACACAAAGACACGCACAGCCCAATATACACATGCGCACAAGTGCCCAAATCCTCACATAAACATACCACGCACACATACACACATATACATGTGTTTGCATGGACACATATACCTGCAATGGCCCCAGGCAAGCTGTAGGCTCTATTCCCTGCCTCTCATTGCACTGGCTTCCCGCTGTGTCTGATTTGTACTTGAACTTGAAAGACACAGTTATACAGAGAGGTTTCCCACCTGTTTCTCCATCTTGAGAAGCCTCTCCCATGTGCCGCTCGGCGAGCTTTCATACCAGGCACTTTGAGACCTGACGCTCGGTGCTGCTTGGGGCACCCGATTACATTCTGATGCCGGGGCTGGCGAGAGAGAGAGAAAGAGAGAGAGGTGCTGTGTGCTCAAGGGCACCCCAAGGTCACCAAGAAGGAGGGGCAGTGAGAAGCAGGGAAGGCTTGTCATTGTGAGACACTGTCAGGAGCCAGTGAGCACTTTGCCTTTATCCCTCCAGGAGCCAGAAATCAATTAAAAAAAAAAAAAGTGGCTCAAAAAGCACAGGTTTCCAAAGCCAGTGCAGGCCTCTTCAGACAGAGCCCTGCTGGCATTTAAGGGTGGTTTTGCAGGTCACATGGGCCTGGGAGACCAATCAGACCTGGAGAACCCAGGTGGGAGAAGGAGCTCCCCTCCCCACCGCCATCCCCACAACAGGCACGTCTGTAGGAACGGTGAGGCTCTGTGCTGGCCTGGAAATGGCCTTTAGATGGTGCTGGAAGTGAGGGCCGTTGTTGGGGGAGCTGGAGGCCGGTTTCTTTTGGTGCCGATAACAGCCGATGAGTGGGGCTCACTGTGCTGAGTGGCCACTCGGGGCTCACTCGCTGGGACCTACAGGGAGACTGCATCTCTCCTGCCTGTTTCCT